>APFE030310906.1:76868-95809 GCA_000404065.3 Pinus taeda | reverse complement strand
ATAATTCTTAACAAACTTACAATAATACCCTGTCAACCAGAGAAATCCTCGCAGATGCTTTATGGATGTATGGATTCTTCATTCCTTAATGGCTTTAATTTTGCTAGGGTCTACCTTAACTCCTTCATGAGATACAATATGACCCAGATATTCCACCTCTTGTACTCCAAAGAAACATTTGGATCTTTTTGCATATAATTGTTTTCTCCTCCAATAGTTGTAGCACCTTGTCAACATGTTCAACATCATCCTTCCAAGACTTGTTGTAGATTAGTATATCATCAAAAAATACTAACACAAATTTTCTAAGGAAGGGTTTGAAAATGGAATTCATCAAACCTTGAAATGTAGAATGTGCATTGGAAAGGCCAAATGGCATGACCAAAAATTCATAATGACCCTCATGTGTTCTAAATGTTGTTTTCAGAATGTCTTCAGTCTTCATTCTTATTTGATGATATCCTTAATGAAGTTCCAACTTGGTGAAGTCAATTTCTCCATGTAATTCATCCAATAATTCAGGAATGACATGAATGGGATATTTATCTTTAATGGTGAGCTTGTTGAGCCTCCTATAATCTGTACACATGCGCCAAGATCCATCCTTCTTGTGCACTGATACTACTGTAGTGGAGAAAGAACTTTGACTAGGTTGAATTATACTAGCCTCTAGCATTTCTGCAACCATACGTTCAATTTCGCTCTTTTGGGGATAGGGATATCTTTAAGGCCTGATGTTGGGAGGAACACTTCCTAGCATCAAATGAATAGCATGATCATGATCACGAATAGGTGGGAGGCCTTTGGGAGTCTCAAATACCTTGGAATGATTGTCCAAGACTTTTTAGAGATCTGGAGAAATAGATGATTTCGATGTTGAACGTCTAGTGAACATAATTGTGTAATTACGTCCTGTTGTTCTTTCTTTAGAATATTTGTCATGCCATTAGAGCTGATTATCTTTCTTGGTTTCCCTACGATACCCCTTAATTCAACTTCCTTTCCTTCCCAAAAAAATTCAAGAAAAATTCTTGAAAATTAAAGGATATCGTACCCAAAGATTTTAACCATTAGACTCCAAATTCAACGTCAGCACCACCCATTGGAATAGAAAGCATTGGACTATTCAATACATATTCTCCTATGGATAGCTTGATGTTATGGCACTTTCTAGAGCAATTTATGGCTCCTCCATTTGCAACCATCACTTGACAGTCTTGTGTTGGATATAGGAAGCAATTCAATTCCTTGGCTATGTTACAATGAATAAAATTATGGGTACTACCCGAATCAATCAACACTATTACCTTCTTCTTCTTGATATGTCCTTCTATATTGAGAGTTTTAGGAGTGGTAATTCCTGCCAATGCGTTACAAGCTATGGTCGGATTGTTTTCTTCTTTCCTTGGGGTTGGTTCCTGGTGTATATCCTCTTATTTTAACGTTTCTTGTTCCTTTTCTTCCTCCTCTTCACAATCTATGTAAAATAATTTATTCTTAACACACTTATGACTTTTAGTGTATTTTCTATCACAACTATAACAAATCCCTTTTGCTATTTTTTCTTCCAATTGTCATGGTGTCAACCTTGTAGGTTGTGGAAGGCTAGGAGAAACAACACTTCCATATTTATAGTTGTGAGTGGTAGGCTTCGCTGTTGCCATAAGTTTGCTTTCAACTTTCCTTGCCAACCTGATTGCCTTCTCCAATGAATCATGTTCCCAAAGGTGAACCTCATGTTGGATGTTATCCTTTAAAGTCCCTATGAAGACATTAATCTTATGCTCCTTTGGAATATCATTTACCCTTATACTCAATTTTTGGAAGTCCTCAATGTGCTCCAACATTGAACCCTTTTGTTTGAGATTTATAAATTGGCTAAAGAAGGTGTTTCTCTTTGTATCCTCATAATGTGCTATCATTTCCTCCATAAAATTTGACCAAGTGACAATTTGTTTACGAGAGCAAAGCCATCGATACCATACAAATTGATTGGGTTCTAAATATAAAGTTCCAATGCGTACCTTTTGTGTGTTTTGTACATTGTGGAGATAAAAATATTGCTCCATCTATAGTATCCATGTTACGAAATCCTTGCCATAAAACTTCCTCATATCGATATTTGGAATATGGTGGGTCTTCAGTCTAACATTAGAGTCTATGAAATCATGATTAACATTTCTTTTGTTCTCATCATGAGTTTCATCTACTTCCTTTTTGCCATTAGGAAGCATTTGTTGTAGCAACTTTATTAAACCTTCCATGTCTTTCTTCAAATCATCCATGTTTCCTTTTAGTTTTGCTTCTATACCATCGATCTTAGCTTCCATCTTAGTTTTTGTTACTTTTTGTGAGAGCAAAATTTGTTGCACTTGGCCTCGTATTATTGATATATCATGTTGCATTTCTTCCTCTTCTGCATATGTCATAGTAGAGATTTCGGGTTGCTTACTAGGAATTTCATTTTTCTTTCTTCGGGGCATAAATTAATGATAATTATGCTTCATTAAGTCCTTTGAATCACTTCAAACTATTTTTTCAAACAAAACTTATGCAAATTTCAAAAACTACACACTTTTTTTTTTCACTTTGTAGGAGATCGATATTGAATATGTTGTAACTATGTAATTTTAGATCTCCAAAGTTTGAAATTTCGTCCCGTGGTAGCCCTCTGTGTCCCATTTCCAACCCCACAAATCTTATCAAGATTGGATTCTCATAGAAAAAGTTATGCCCAATCTCTCATGATGACCTGATTATAGACTAGCTCAGTAGAGTGAACTTGTACGAAGTGCCACATGTCACTATTTTTGACCTTCAACCTTGAAAATGATATCCAACAAACTACAATCTGTCTTCTTTCTGTCATTTTTTACGAAATTTTAATTTGATCATCACAGAGAAAGTTATGATGATTTTCCCAAGGTCATTTGTTTGAGATGAAATTCGGGAGCCTGCAAAATCCTAACTTCCTTGGATCATATCTCGAAAAATATAGAGAACCAAGATCTAAAATTTTCACACGAAGCTCAACAAGATTTTGGCTCGTTGTGATAAACATTTCAGCTTCTAAACCTTCGTAGAAAAAAATTTATAGCGAAAATTGCACGATGGTCTGTTTGCAACAGTGAAACCCTAGAATCCAAAGTTCTGATACCAAATGTTATACAACCAACTCACAAAATAGAAGAAGAGATAAATCAACGACTTAAAAATTAGCCCCTTTGAGGGGGAAACCTCCTTTACATTACACAAATGAATAATTCTTGGATGATTCAAATGACAAAACCTCCTTTCTATATATAGGAGTCTAAGGGCTCACAATATAATCAGAGCCGACATAACAATAATAATGTAAGGGCACAACAATAACAATAGTGGACATCTATGGAGCACGATAATAAAAATATGCGGACTACATGTGCACAACAATATCAATAAGGGGGCTACACTGACAATAATAATGAGGGAATAAACTAGTATTGTAGGGACCTAACATAATGGCTATGAATATGAATCATAATTTTAATTTATATGGTAAAATGGATTTTAATTTATAACTATTATTTATAATTTATATATAATTTCATATGTCTATAGAAAAAATATTATTATTTTTTAGTTATATGTTTATTATTTAAAATTTATTTAATGTGATGTACATATTAATGTTTTTTTTGAAAAAAATATTTGTAATTTTATTAATAAAAACAAAATTACTACAATTATCAAATTTAAATGTATTACTTTTAAATTTAGGTAGCATTATGTTGTTTTATTATTATTTTTTTTATCTAACATTTCATTCACATGTTGCTATAACATCTCCCCCATATTAGGTTTTACAACACCTCTCGACACAATTAAGAGCATATTGATAGCCCCAAGGGTTAGCTCAATTGGCCGAGTCCCTATCTTTAAAGAACCTTTGTTATTGAAAGGTCACTGGTTCAATTCTCTCGACACTCTCGAGGTCAGGCTCTATGATTGAGCTGATAGTAAGTGATCCCTTTGGGTGGATTTTCCTAGTACAATATTTCGTGGATGTAAAGGCACCAATCTTCGAGGTTCGTGAACCACACAGGAAAAAAATAAAAAATAAATTTAAAATTAAGAGCATATTGATCCAACACTTATGTATGTGCAGTTTAATTTTGATTGAAGGGTGGGTTGGGAGAGCAATTCTTTCCCTCTCTCTGATTTTGGTTTTCATGCTTCCACCTTGAGAGCATGTTTTGGCTATCTTTCAGTGGGTGAATGCTTTGTAGTCACAAGTTTTAGTTCTCCAACTAAAACACATTTTCTCTAAGGCATTCCCAACAATGTAGGAAGGATGGCTTAATGCAAGGAGAATTGTTGTGCAATGTGCTTTTTCACTAATAGGGAAAAATATGAAATGGTGCAAAGGGGGCTAGCAAAAGTCCAACAATTTTTAGTAACTTCAACTCTCCAATGGAAATGTTATTAAGAGGCATGGAGGAATATCTAATGGTGGAAATTCAAAAGTGAGACAAGCATGTTGTTAAGACAATTACTTATTTAATGAAAATTCATGCCCTATAACATGAATTTAGGGTATTCCAACATGTACAAAAAAGCAAATATTTAGAATTTGGCCTTTGTCAAAATATGTAGTTTTATTGATAGCTCATATTGGTGGTTTCTTATTCCCTCATGAGGTTCTCCAATGCCCTTCTCCTTCAAGCTAAACTTGTATGAAGGAAGAAAGTAGGGGGGCTCAATGTTATCCTAGTTTGAAATCGAAAGCCATGGAAAATGCTTGTAGTGTAACAAAATATGGATGTGCATTATGAGGAGTACATGAAGGAAATCTAGGTCCTAAAAGATGTCATACATGGATTGGTTCTTTTATCTTTTTCTCTATTTCGAATGTTTTGTCAAGTTGTTTTGTTAATAGGACAATTTGTTAGGCAATACACTTGTCTTACTAGTTAATATAGATATTGGGTAGATAGTGACAATATTTTGTGGAACAAGGACTTTATTATTTTTCTTTGGGTTGTGGTCTTATTTTATCAATGTGTGTTACATGGTTGTCCAATTTAGTAATGACCCTTTTTTCTAATAGAAATATTACCTATTATTGTAAAAAAAAATACTAATATATTTATGTTTTTATTTTCAATCACTTTTAAATTATGCTTTTAATTGTCCCCTAAATAATTTGGTGCATTTATAGAGAAGATAAATGTGTCATCTCTATATTGCTATAAATAAAACTAACAAAAAAATTGAAGTATATAAATGTAATGTTAATAAACTAAACTGAAAACACTTGAAGTCCATAAAAACAAAAAATGAAAAAATAATTAACCATATTAATAATAAAATAAAAAATAAAAAATACCATCATGGAGATTCTAGACCTAATATAAAGTTACTATTGAAAATGTAGCAAGGAATGGCTTCTTTGACTTGTACCTTAGCCAAAGATGCGAATTTGAATTCAGTATCATAGATGCTTGAGTTAGTTGTTAGTTAACTTGTGTGATGTGGCGTATCACTGAGTTATTGTCAGTTAATTTGAGTTAGATGGCTTTCAGTGAGTTGTGGACTAGTTAATAGCTAAAATTAGCTAACTAGTGGAGTTATCTCTAGTGTCCATCATCTAACTGATCTCTAGTTCTAGAATAGAGATATTTATGAGTTTAGTTGGGTAGTTGACTTTCCGTTAACTCAACTTACTCTCAGTTAACTAGTTGCATCTACTAATATTAGCCCTAGTAGGTCACACAATTTGATTTGCCTATTGAGATTGAATGAAGGCACAAATTGTATTTATTATGGTACACAAGTTTTTGTGTGCGAAGCTTGAGGAGTAGGCAGAGCAATTCCCTTGGGAATTGCGCAAGGAAATATGAGAAATTCCTATTTTTTTAGGGTCAGATTTGCACTAGGAAATAGGAGCTCCTTGCAAGCCTTATTTTCCTAAGTGTTGGGAAAGCCTTGAGAGAGAGTTGATTAGTATTGCAAGGAGCTTAAAGATTAAAACAATTTCTTTGTAATAGATTAGATTGCTCAGTTGAATTAATACAATCAATAAAGGTTTTTCCTAATTGGGTTCCCTAGAAAAATTATTGTGTTCTGTGTGTGATTGTGTTTCTATTCATTGTTTTCTTTCTATAGAATTTTGCTAGAGAAATATTGTGTATTTTGTGATCAATTTGCTCTCATTAGCAGTTGAAAGGTTTCAAGGATTTTCTACATGGTATCAGAGCTAAAAACAAGATAAAAATTGATTTGCTCAATCAAATTCAAAGCACATTGAAGAGAAGATCAGTTAGTGCAAGAATTCTACAAGTGCATGAATCATGTCATTCTATGGTTTGAGAACAGAGCATGCCCTAGAAAGGAATTTGAACTTTTGTGCATGGAAGGACATAATGGAGGTTGTGTTAGATGATAAGGGGGTTTTGGAATACATCAAGACTAATATTCCTAAACCTCCTGCATTAGATGCGCAATAGTTGATTCAATGGAAGAGGGTTATTGCCAAAGCTAGGAGGATGATCCTAGAAGGAGTTAGAGACCATATTGTTCCAAATTTTAATGGGAAGGAAACTTCATTCTAGATGTGGAAGTCCCTTACTTATATGTTTGAAAGAGTAGTGATGCTAGAGAGCTAGCTTTGAAGAAAAAATTGAGGAACATTTGAACGGGAAAGAATGAGCCCATTGTTACATATATATCCAGGTTTACTAAAGTAAGGGATGAACTTGGAGGTGTTGGAGAGATAGTTCCATCAATAGAACTTGCGAGCCTTTCTCTTCTTGGGCTTCAAAAATCCTAGCAGAGTTTCTAGGATGCAGTGAATGGTAGAGATAAGCTCCCTAATTGGGAGAGACTGTGGTTAGATCTTGTGTAGGAAGAGATAAAGAGGAACACAAGGGATGGAGTCTCATATGGGATAGAAGAGGAGGAGAACTTTGCTTTAGATAGCAAATGGAAGAAATCCAAAGGAAAGATGGCCCAAGGCCAAACCAAATCTAGTCAGAATGGTGGTAAGGAAAAAAAGGGTCTTAGCAAGATCAATTGTTTTCATTGTCATGAGTTTGGACATTATGCTACAAAATTTCCAAACAAGAAATCCAACAAGCATGTTGCAGCAACAACAGGAGGAGAAACACTCTCTTCTCAGTTCGAATTGGATTTCTCTTTGATAGCTTGCATAACAAACTTAGTTCAAGGTAGTGAGGGGTATATTGACTCAGGGGCTTCATTCCACATGATACGGAATAAAGATTTCTTCAACAGTTTGGAAGAGAAAGGCATGCAACTCCATATTGAGCTTGGAGATGATAAAAAATACATGACCAAAGGAGTCGATATCATGAGCTTTAAGAGGGAGTATGGTTCCCTCCTCCATATCAAGAATGTGATGTATGTTCTAGGATTGAAGAAAAACCTTATCTCAATAGAAATCCTTAAAGACAAAGGGTATGATGTTGTACTCAACAAACGGAAGGCCTACCTTAAGCATTTTGATTTCGGACAAGTCAAGCAGATTGGTGTTAGGATTGAGAACCTCTACAAATTGGAGGTTGATGCATTGTGAATTTGTAACCTTGAGCAACAAGGCAAAGATTTCTTAGAGTAGAGATGTGGTGGTTGAGTGAGAGAGAGATAGAGCTCTCAAGGTGGAGCCTCAACCAGTATCTTAGTTTCAGTCTAAGCTAGTTGGCAGTTGGGTTGACCATATCCTAGGGTGAGTGGAAGAAGCCACTCAGTCATAGAATTCCAGTATAGGGAAAGTTCGAGCGCAGTGGGAAGAGGATTTGGTTAAGGGAGATCAAAAGAGAGTTGAGTCTCCTAAAACCAAGAAGAAGACACCTAGATACACAGGGTGCATGGCTCTTTCTAGTTCAGAGGGAGCAACTACAACAACAGAGAACTTGGTAGAGTTGAAGACAAATCCAGGTGGACGAGGTTCTTCCAAGAAGCCCTTACTCACTAAGAGGGAGTGTTGAAAATGTAGCAAGGAATGACTTCTTTGACTTGTGCCTTAGTCAAAGATGCCAATTTGAATTCAGTATCATATATGCTTGAGTTAGTTGTTAGTTAACTTGTGTGATGTGGTCTATCATTGATTTATTGTGAGTTAATTTGAGTTAGATGACTTTCAGTGAGTTGTGGAAAAATTGATGGCTAAAATTAGCTAATTAGTGGAGTTATTTCTAGTGTCTATCAATTAATTGATCTCTAGTTCTATAATAGAGATAGTTATGAGTTTAGTTGGGTAGCTGACTTTATGTTGACTTAACTTACTCTCAATTAACTAGTTGCAACTACTAACATGATCCCTAGTAGGTCATGCAATTTAAATTTAGTATTGAGATTGAATGAAGGCACAAATTGTATTTATTATGGCACAGGTTTTTGTGTGCAAAGCTTGAGAAGAAAGTAGAGAATTTATCTTAAAAAATTGCGTAAGGAAATAGGATAAATTCCTATTTTTTAGGCCATATTTGCGCTAGGAAATAGGAGCTCCTAGTAGGTCTTATTTGCTTAAGTGTTGGACAAGCCTTGAGAGAGAGATGATCAATATTGTAGGGAGCTTTAGGCTTGAAGCAATTTCTTTGTAATAGATCATATTTCTCAGTTGATTTAATACAAGTAATAGGGTTTTTTTCTTAGTCGGATTCCTCAGAAAAATTATTGTGTTCTATGTGCGATTGTGTTTCTATTCATTGTTTTCTTTCCACGAAATTTTGGTAGAGAAATATTGTGTCCTTTGTGATTTGTTTGCTCTCATTAACAATTTCAAGGTTTCAAGTATTTTCTACAGTTACAAGCATGGAGATCACTATGAGGATGTATTCTAGGTTGCTTTATGCTCTTAATGAGGGAGAGAAAGCTCAAATTTCACATTTTCTTCTAATGAATTGGTAAAGTTTAGGTTAATGTATCAAATGTTTAGGTTTTAACTTAAAACCAAATGACTATTGGTTTATTGATTAGATATGGTTGTATGCTAAAATAAACGTTAAAATGTCTTTTTGGTATATGTGTTAGGGATCTTCTTGAATGTGTGAGCAAAAGCCCCTTTGTAAAGTTAGGTTGTAAGCTAAACAATAGAAAATGATTTGTTTTCAGACAAGCATTATAATATCACCATAGAAAAAGCAAAGCATTCATAGAATCAAATTACAAATCTAGCCATAAGAATGACATTTAAACACAAGGAATTAGAGGGAAACAACAATACTCATATATTAATCTAATGAAAAAGCATAAAGTGAATAAAAACACCTAATGGCAATAGTTTAAGGTTGAGATTAGCTTATAAGGGGGCTATCAAAATAGTTTGGATTTAAGCAAGTATGAAGTTTAAAGGATAAGGAACCTCTCCCTACCCTATATAAGTATAAAGGGAGTGTTTCCGTGGGTGTGGTGGGGGGGGGGGGACCTAGTCCTTGTAAAAACAAATCAAGAAAAAACTTAGGAAATTTTCTAAGGAAAATTTAGTGGATTATTGTGTATCCCATGAAAACTATTTTGATGCCATACAATGTATGAAATGAAGAATATTTAGGTTATATAGAACTTATCATACTTAAAAAATATTCGTGTGATATAGAGGAAGATGCTTAAGAGGAGGCACAACTTGATGGAAGTAGAAAGATTAATGGACTAGATGTAAAACATATTAGCTAGAAATTAACTCTCTCTGGTGTGACATGTGTAATGGGTGATTTATTTGTTGTTAACCTTAACTCCATTTAGGAACAATATTTCACAAAATAAATTAGCATTTCCCCATTTCCCTATCTTACAAGGCCCTAATAATTTATACTAGTTTGACCTCAATAAGCGAAGAGTCCCTCATTAATGTGTGATTTCCATAACAACATTTTGTTAATTGAGGATACTCCCAATGTATGAACTAGGTAATTTTCATATGCATTTTACAACCTAGAAGTACAAGTTCCATTTCCATAATATCACATACTATTCATTTAAAAAACATAATAGTAGCATTATAACTAAAAATGATGTCGGGGCAAAGAAGAGATAAGGGCCATTTTTTTGAAATTTTGACTAAGTGTGGGAGTACTATGAAGGAAGGGATGGTTACCACGAGTAGAATACCACATAGAGGCTTAATAGATTACGTAGAGGCTCAACAAACTGATGCTTGACATACTACACAGAGGTTCAACAGACTTATGCTCGATAGAGATGCACCACAAAGACTATGCGGTAACTATTTTATTCTTCAATTGGCAGAGTATATTCTAGCGATACAAGGTGGTTAGACATTGAATAAGGTGGAAGATTCAACAAGGGATGGAGCGATGGAAAGTTGAGGTTGGCACAAGTAAGGACAACTCAGCTAGATGAGCTAGTAGGTTGAGCTAGTAGAAGATTCCTCAACTTGGATCTGGACGACCTTTGCTATAAAAAGGAAGATTATTGTTGATTAAGGGTTCCAAAGTCTATTCTTGATTTTTGTTCTTGGTTTTGTTGTGCTATGTTTACTTTGTTATGCTTTGTTTTGTACTTTCAATGACATATGATCTTTCTGCTAGTGCTCTATCAATGAATACCTTGGAGACGAATGTAATGGGGTTTGTTATAGTGTAATTTTGTAGATATTGTTCTCATTTGTATCTTATGGCATTGGCTAGTTTCATATTACGAAGATCTGAGTTTTGAGTTATTTGTTGAAATCCTAAATTTATGTAATAATTTCTTTTACTGGTTAATATGAATATATAAACTCATCGCGGGGGGGGGGGGGTGGGTTTGGCCTCAAATATCTATTTTGATGTGTAATGTTGTGTTACAATAGTGAATGTCATGGATGGAATTCAATTCTATATGAAGTTTTATGTTGTTGTAGCTAATTTATTTGTTGTATATAACTATGCTGATGTATAAAGAATGAACCCAATTTTTGTTGCTTCTTGTCGAAGTTGTATTGTGCACAGGTGCTAAAGGGTTGTTGAAGAATGAGTTTCTCGTATAAACTATGTGATATGAACAACCAATATTATAGTTATAGTCTATGAAAATTGTTATGTGTGCGGTAAATGTGAGGTTATATGTATGAATAATGGGATTGTTTGTGAGAATTAGTAGTTGTGATAGCTTTGGTTGGGTTTCTGTGAACCAGAACTGCCTCCTATGCCCTTATCACCTTGCATAACCTTCACAGGGTCCGCAATCCCATTACATACCCGGGTGAGACTTCGTCTTCTTGCAGACATTGACAATGGTAGTATCCATGGGGTTTTTGTTGGAAAAATCCCGAACCTTGGGTCATTTCCTCACAATGTGCCAACAAATGGGAAATAAGAAATTCATGTATAACAAGTCCTAAGAAAATCATTACAAATCATGTTCTAAACAATCGCCATGGCTTATGACAAACCATAACTGCATATTCAAGAGATGTTAACATAACTTCAAAATAAACCATAATATTAAAAAAATTAATAGTATCTAATAATGTTTGCAATAACAAATGAATTTACCAAATTGTAATTAGGTGATTAAAATAAGAAATGCCTAAAATGGGGTGCTACAAATCCCACCTCCTCAAAAAAGATAAATCCTTGAAAAATAATTATTTACTAAATGATAAATTCCCCTCATCATAGATTCTAACTCCCATGCATCATTCACATCTAAATAATGTTTCCATCAAACTTTGGACCCATTGAATAACTCATTTCTAGAAATGTTGCTACTCAATTCCACTGATCATTGATAGATATTTATGGAAGTCTCACCTATCCCCCATCTCATGCCTAGATCTAGGAGGCTTAATATTATACTTGCCAACCATCCTCATTTACATAAATCCTACCTTTGGTTACTTCACCAATGGTTTTTTTAGGCTCCAAGTGATTGAATGTACTTTTTTTTTTTTACTTTTCCTTTTAGGACACTAGTAAGATATATGTCCTAAATTTTCACATCCATAACATTTAATATTATTTTTTTAAACAAGTGTTCCCTCTTAGTCCATCTATTTTAAATTCAATTTGTGGTGCCAAATAAAAATTTCTATGGTCAAATCTCCTTCTCCAATGTAACAATCTTGAGTTAAAAATCCATGTAATAAAGTTAATAAAGGCAAAATAATAACCAAGGTCATGGAACACGTATTCTAAGTTCAATGTTGGGCAAAAGCATAGTGATGGGGATCACTTGTGATTAATTAATGGCTATGGAAATTGGCAAAGGCAATGGAAAAGGCTTTGGAAAGACATGAGGCATTTATTGACATTTTATTTATGACAATAACGGAAAATAGGAGAAAAAGAAGGTGAAAGGTCACATGTTTCATGTGAGGAGGAAAACGAAGGAAAATGAAAATTGAAGAAACTAGAGGCCTTAATGATAAAAATGATTTTGAGGATCAATTCACAACGTTTTTTAGTTCAGTCTTTGGCACTCTCATTCTATTCTCTCTCTCTCTCATACTCTTGGACACTTAGAGTTTTGATTGGAGCACTTTTGGAGCATTATGGTATACTTTGGATTTGGAGGAAGAAGGAAAAGGAAGAGCATGAAAGCGCAAGGGAACATCGAGATCAATAGCTACATCGGGTTTTGCTTGCAAGTACCAAGTTGCATGTAGGATTTCCTTGAGTTATTTGCTTATGATTTGTCATTGGCATGGATGATTGCCTAGATCGACAATGGTTTTGCCTATCCTTGCCATTTCCTAGATAGCCATGGCGTTGTGGGTTTTACCCTTTTTATTTCTAGTTGGTGCTCATGTTCCTTATGGTTGTGAGTTGAGTTATTAGTTCCTGGAGCCTTGGTTGGAAAAATGATTTGGAAGTCCTGAAACAACTTGGGTTGAATTACTAGTCTTAAAAGCCTTGGTTGGACAAACTCTTTAGAGCCTAACAACAACTGTGGGTTTAGTTACTAGTCTTGGAGCCGGGTTGGAACAAATTCTCTAGAGCGTTGGACAACTTGGGTAGAGACCAAACTGGTGATGGTTAGTGATGTCCAACCATGAGGTGGAATCACTAGTTGAGGGTTGAGGTGGTTTGGCCTTTGCAAGCCCTAGTTTGGTTTTGATTGGTTATTTTCACGAGATCCCGCATTCATGCTTGGAATATGGTGTGGGGGTGATTGGATGAAAGAAAGATTTGGTTCAACCCAATCTATGGTTGGGTGGTATGTGGAAGTCCTTGACTTGGTTTGAATTGCATATGTTAATAAGAGCTCCTTTCCTCTTGTGCTCTATGTGTAAAAGCACTTATTATTATGTGGCTATGATGGTTGTTCTATTTTTGTTGTCTATCTGGTTATATGTTGATTATATACATGGTTTTGTGACGATCTTGAGTTATGGCTCTCATCATGTTTTGGTTGGTAGATGAAATGTTAATGAATGAATAAGTTAATAGATGATAATGCAACTAATCTGAGAGGGCATCAAACCTTCTTGACGAATCTCAGCTAAGTATGAGGTATCTATTTTCATATGTGTTTTTATGAATGGTACATTACATGTTCATGATGTGTTTGACTAAATGCATGTCATGGTTAGGATGAGTCAGGCCAGATCCTTGTTCAAGTTTTACATTAAAGGTATTGTCTTCTTGTTACTTATCATTTATGAGAATTTCAACAAGTTATGAGCAGAGGCTTGAGCCATAGCCTTGAAAAAAGTGGCTCAGAATTCAAGGTTTTTGGCACAAAACTGCTTGAAAAAGACCACAGTCACATGGAGGCCTTGTTGTGGGAGCGACTGGAGGGTTACAGTGACATGGAGGGTTTGTCATGGGAGCGACTGGAGGGTTACAGTTACATGTAGGGCTTGTCATGGGAGCGATTGGGGGTCTAGTTTAGTTAAAATGCAAGCTAACTCAAGGATTGGGAACTTGGAGTGGTTGGTTAGCCCCTTGGGGTCCTGTAGCTCCTAAGGAAGGTCCGTTTGGTTTTTTTTGTCGATTCCACTTCCTTAACTATACTTGGGGAGTTGAATCATGTCATAGTAACTTTTCATCACATAATTACCTCGGTGGACTAATTAGCTTGGGTAAGTGTGGGATGAGGGTGTTACAAAGTGGTATCAGAGCGGGTTTCATTCTCTTTGGGTGGTGTCTGGTATTCGTTCTCTTTGGGTGATATCTGATACCACAAAGTGGTATTAGAGCATGCTTCAACACTTGGAATGGATGGGTAGAGTGTGTTTATTGTGCATACATGTTGGTTTGATATGTGTTCATTATGCTTGTGGTCTATGTGTTTGTTATGTATGCATGGCGGTAGTCATTGTTACAATTGTGTTTCCATGTAGAAGTTGATGATGTTGTTGTTGGGATGAGTTTGTCATGAATGCATGTTGGTTTTATATGCATTGGTTATAAATGTCAATGTCTATATGTTGGTGTGCATGCATTGTGTTTAGTTGGTGTTATATTTTGTGGCAATATGCATGGTAATGGGATGATGATTGAGATGATGTTTATATACTGTTATGATTATGTTTATACATGTATTGTGCTAATTTGGATGATCTTGCAGATGAGATATCATCCCGTGAACTATACTGAGGTATGTTGGTTATGTTTATGTTTTGGTTTAGCTGACATGATATACTTGCATGAAGAAGAAGATCAAAGATGACTAGTAAAATGGTGGATTATAGTTCACGAGATTCTCCCTATAGATCAGATGAGAACATGGTGATGAGTACTCCCCTCACATAGCAGAAACTTTGAGAATTTTGAAGGCAAAAATAAGGAGTTGAAAATCAGATAATGACGAAATAATTCAGTCACAAGAGAAACTTTCCAAGGCACAAGAGAAACAAGCAGAGATCAATGCAGTTATCCTTTGGAGTTTGTCAAAATTGTAGAGACAAGGACAACCAAAGATCAGTTATGGGCCGAAGGATAAGACTAATGGAGCATAAGGTAGCAGGTCTCATGGTGGGCACAGGTCAGATAGAGATGATACCATTAGAGATGGCATATTCTTGGATAAACTTGATAGACGAGGCTGTGGACATGGGATTTAGTTTAGTTTTGGTTTAGACAGGTACCATGGTCATCATTTCTATCATCCTTATAGTGGGAGTGATAGGGGATATTTGATGGATGATTTCAAGAAAGCAAAGCCACATACACTTGATGCAGAGGTGAATAAGTCATAGGATGTAGAAACTTGGTTGCTTGGGATGAATAAGTTCTTCAAATTGCATGATTACTCAGAGAACATGAAGGCCAAAATAATTACATTCAGTCTTAAAGGCAAAGAAAACATTGGGTGGGAGGATGTAAATAATTTTAGGGGCATTCAGGAAGAGGAGTTTACCTGGTGTGAGTTCGAGAGACTTTTCAGAAATAAGTATCTATCAAAGAGATACTATTGTGACTGGGAAAAATAATTCTATGAGCCAAAGATGGGATCCACTACTAATGAGGAGTACACTAGCAGATTCTTGGATTTATTGAGGTACGTGCCTTATATTAAGGAGGATAAATCTAAGATTTAGAGATTCATCAGTGGGTTTCCAATAGCGTTCAAGGACAAAATTGAGTTTGATGAGCCCAGATCGCTGGAGGAAGCCATAAAAAAGATAAAGTATTGTTATGAGCAATTGAAGTGCAAATTTGAGACTAGGCATGATTGGAAAGGTAATGAGAAGAATAAAGGAAAATGGGATAAGAAGCGAATAAGACCTTAGGACATATGTAACAAAGAGAATGCAACACCGCATAAGAAGTTCAATGTATCTGACAAAGGATAGGGATTTAAATCCGAGGAGTAGAACAAGGGTGATGGTAGGAGGCCTTTGTAGTGTTTGACTTGTGGCAAATATCATTGCAAGAGAGATTGTCCACAAAATCAAGGTGGTAGACCACAGATGTACAGTGCTCAGGAGGTGCAAATAGTTAGGGATGTTGGACAGAGCATTCCTTAGATCTATACAACATCCAATAATAGGCAAGAGGATCACTAGGCATTTATTATCGAGATGGATGGTAAGCTTTGTGATCAAGTTGTTTCTATTTTGATTGACCCTAGATCTAATTATAGTTATGTTAATCTTGACCTTGTGGATAAGTGTGATTTGAATAAAGAAGTACATGCAAAATCTTGGTTAGTGAAATTGGCTAAAGGTACTAAGAAAAGAGTTCATCACTAGGTAAGAGCTTGTACATTTGAGTTGAATGGTATACCTACATTAGCGATTTGAATGTGCCTCCGTTGGGATCAGACAATATGTTTTTGGGTATGTATTGGTTGTATCTTCATATGACCAAGGTGGATTGTTATGACAAAGCTATTGAGTTCTTGGATGACAATGGAGAACAAAGGATCTTGCAGGGTAAGAAGAAGGCAACATCATGACAACTATGCAGGCAAAGCGTAGTCCCAAAAAATGATGTGTATTATTTGAAGTACATATTTCTAGTGACAAAGGTAAGGAAGCTGAGGATGAAAATGTCTTGAAGAAGTATCCAGTTCTACAATATTTTCAGGATGTATTTCTCGTAGAGATTTCAAAGTTTCCGCCTCATAGGGAAGTCAACTTTTCTATTGAGTTGGTACCAAGGACAACACCAACATCAAAGGCACCATATATGATGAGCACACTAGAGTTAGTATAATTGAAGTTGTAGTTGAAGGAAATGCTTGGAAAGGGA
Source organism: Pinus taeda (assembly GCA_000404065.3). Lineage (NCBI taxonomy): Eukaryota > Viridiplantae > Streptophyta > Pinopsida > Pinales > Pinaceae > Pinus > Pinus taeda. The sequence continues at coordinate 79,163 of APFE030310906.1, read as the reverse complement.
TACATTAGGCCAAGTGTATCACCTTGGGGTGCACTAGTGTTGTTTGTGAAGAAGAAGGATGGTACTCTTATGTAGTGCATTGATTACAAGCAGTTGAACAAGGTGACCATCAAGAACATGTATCTATTACCGAGGATTGATGACTTGTTTAATCAATTGAAGGGAGAAATGGTGTTCTTGAAGATTGATTTGAGATCAGGATACAATTAGGTACACATTATAGAATATGACATCTACAAGACTACTTTTCGGACCAGGTATGGGTATTATGAGTTTGTTTTAGTTCCATTTGGTTTAACTAATGCTCCAACTACTTTTACGTTCTTGATGAATAGTTTGTTGCATCCTTGTCTGGACAAGTTTGTTTTGTGTTCATTGATGATATATTGATTTATTCTAAGAATGAAGAATAGTATGCCAAACACTTAGCAACAATATTGAGGTTTCTAAGAGAGCATCTGTTGTATTACCAAGCTTAGCAAATGTAGTTTCTTTTAGACAGAGGTACATTACTTGGGGCATGTTGTCTCCATGAAAGGCATAACAATGGATCTGGAAAAGATAAAATCCATTATGGAATGGGCATCTCCTAGGAATGTGGATGAGGTTATATCATTCATGGGCTTGGCAAGTTATTGTAAGAGGTTCATCACGAACTTCTCACAAATTGCTTATCCTAATATTTCATTGCAAAGGAAAGGTAAGAAATTTGAATGGATAGAAGAATATGCAAAAAGTTTTTAGAAGTTGAAGCAGTTTCTTACAAAAGCTCCAGTTCTAAAGATCGCAAATACAGACAAAGAGTTCGTGGTGTGTACATATGCTCACAAGAGAGGACTTGGTGGAGTCTTGATGCAGGAAGGACAAGAAGTATGCTATGAATCAAAGAAACTGAATGAGCACGAGCAGAATTATGTTACACATAATATTGAGTTAGTAGCAATCATCTATGCTTTGAATATGTGGAGGCACTATCTTCTTGGCAGGAGGTTTGTATTGATGAGTGATCACAGTGGATTGATATACTTGTTTAACCAACCGAATTTGAATGCTAGATAAGCTAGATGGTTGGCCACAATCAGTGAGTTTGATTTTGAGATCAAGTACATTTAAAGGAAAGACAATGAGGTTGCAGATGCTCTTAGCATAAGAGTGCAGGTGAATCATATAGAAGCTATGAGTTCATACGGGACAGATCTACATGATCATATCTTACAAGAAGGACAACATGATGACATGTGTATGGAGCTTAAGCAGAAGTTACAACAAGATACAGGTGATCAGGATGTGCATTATTTTCTCACAACTGATGGTTTGGTTAGATTTAGGGACAAGATCTATTTGTCTGACAATAGTGAGCTGAATAATCTTATCTTGAGGGAATTTCATGCTAAGTCGTATTCAGGTCACCCAAGATATCAGAAGACATTGACAACAATGAATAATTTCTATCATTGACCGAATTTGAAGAGAGAAGTGACAGAGTTTGTGGCTAGATGCTTTGTTTGTCAATAGGTAAAAGCAGAGTATAATCATCCAGTTGGTTTACTACAACTGATTTTGATTCCAGAGTGGAAATGGGAGGTCTTTTCCATGGATTTCATTACAATTTTACTAAGGACATCTAGACAACATGATTCTATTATGGTTATGGTTGAAAGGTTGACTAAGGTAACACAATTCATCTTAGTGAAGTCTACTTATTCAACTAATGATGTAGAATAGGTCTTCATCAGAGATCTAATGAGGTTGCATGGTGTTCCGAAGAAGATTGTGTCAGATAGGGATGCTAAGTTCACTTCTAGGTTTTGGAAGGAGTTATTTGCAGGTTTGGGTACAAAGTTGACCTTCAACAACTTATCATCCATAGATAGATGGAGAGATAGAGAGGTTTAAGAGAAATTCTTTGGCGTAAATCACAAGATAAATCATTTGTCGACGCGTTTCGAACCAACAAGTGTGGTTCATCGTCAGGACAAGTTGAAGAAACAGATCCAGCTTAGCATGTTAAATAGTCTGAGCAGAGACTCCAACGGCTATCTTGACTAACATCTAATTTTGACTTTAGGACCAGAGTCAAGATTGAATGGAAATCAACTAAATTATGTGAATATATAATAATATAAAATAATCTAAAAAGTGTTAAAGGTTAGTTAGAAAGTTATTAAAAATTATAATTTGTTATTTAAATGGAAATCAACTAAATTATGTGAATATATAATAATATAAAATAATCTAAAAAGTGTTAAAGGTTAGTTAGAAAGTTATTAAAAATTATAATTTGTTATTTAAATG
>APFE030310906.1:60453-76320 GCA_000404065.3 Pinus taeda | reverse complement strand
TATAGAGTCAAAATGAGAGACCCTAGGAGGAAGGACAAGACAAGGTGCCAAGGAAAAACAACGACAAAAATGGGAACCAACGCAAGCAAGAAAGGGCAAGACTAGGAAGAAAGGTCGGGATCCAGTAGCTACTGATCTTCCAGCCGTCATCTCTATTGAGATTGCTTGGCCTTCTTTCAATTTCAATAGCTTCCCTGAATTTACAGTGATGGAACTGAGCAACCTTGGCAATAACCCTGGCCTCCTCAATACACACATGATGCTTGGTCTTTTCCGCATGCTCTGCTAACGCTAAAGACTTGGTTCTTCCATGTCTTAGGTCCACTGCATGCTCGCTAATCCTTTGATGGATGAAGCGCCCTGTTTCCCCGATATGGGGGTCCCATAAGAAGAGGGGATCAAGTAGACACCCTTCATATCTTTAGGATCAATGGGATCTTTCACTGATCTGAGGGATTTGTGAATAGCGTTGAGGGGCCTGAAGGTTGAGGGAATATCATACTTCTTAAGAATTTGAGCAATTCTGTCACTGGTTCCCTGGACATGGGGAAGATGGACCCCTAGCCGGTGCTCTTTAGGTTCTTTTTTGATTAACGAGCTTTTAGAGGCTTTTAGGAATGCTTTCTGACCTAGGCGCCTACTATAGCCATTCTCCATAAAGACATTAAGGAGATGGGATTTCTTTTTATCAAAGCTCTCCCTATCAGAAATCCTCAAGGCTCGAGTAGCGTTTCCCCCCTTATTGTTTTTAAAGTCTTGGGGAGGGGTTCAAATTTCGCCTTAGCCCCTAAGAAGATTCCTGTTGATGATATCATCTGTGATGTGGAGTTTGGGATCAGAGGTCTAATTGATAAGATTAAGGACACTATCAGGCAAGATTGTGCGGTGGTCTTAAGAAAGGCTAAGCCCCTCGGAAGAACCTCAGCAATGAGGAATTCATTGCGCTTAAATCCTTAAACCAGAACAATGATATCGTGGTTCTGAGGGCTAACAAAGGAGGGGCTATGATCATCCTTAACAAGGATGATTACTGCAAGAAGATGTTGGATCATCTTTACAATAGTGGCAGTTATAAAAAACTGTCCAAGAACCCTCTTAAGAAGATTTCTAGGACGATGGCTCTTGCCATCAAATCTAGTAGCTCTACGAGTTCTCTTCGCCATGAGCTCATTGAAAGCAGTCCAGTTACCCCTAGGATTTATGGGCTGCCTAAGATTCATAAGGAAGGAACCCCTCTGAGGCCTATTGTCAACACCATTGGTGGCCCGACCTACCTTCTAGCCAAGTTCCTTGCCCTTAAGCTCAAAGCCCTGGTTGGCCATAAAAAGTCCTTCGTAAAAGACTCTGCTTCCTTCGTTAAAGAGCTTAAGGACATAAAGCTTGACCCAGAAGACATTCTCGTGAGCTTTGATGTGGTATCCCTTTATACTTGTATCCCTATAAAAGAAGCCATGGTAGTGATCTATCACCTAATAGATCCTGATATCGCCCATCTTGTTGAGATCTGTCTCACTTCCACTTTCTTCAGTTTTGAGGATGAATTCTTTGAACAGACCTGTGGTGTTGCCATGGGCTCACCCCTATCCCCTATTGTTGTAAATCTTTTTATGGAAGATTTTGAAGCCAGAGCTTTAGCCTTAGTTCGTCTCCTTCCCAAACTGTGGAAAAGGTATGTAGATGACACTAATGTCATCTGGTCCCATGGCTTGAAGGAGTTAGATCTCTTCTTCAACCACCTCAACTGTCTATCCTCTGCCATTAAGTTCACTATGGAAAAAGAGGTCAATGTTTGCCTCCCTTTCTTGGATATTCTTATATCGAAGAATAATGATGGTTCTCTCTCGCACTCATTATTCCGGAAAATAATGCATACTGAGCAGTATCTTCATGCCGATTCCCATCATTTCCCTGCTCAAAAGTTGGGTGTTCTTAACACACTCGCTACTCGAGCCTTGAGGATTTATGATAGGGAGAGCTTCGATAAAGAGAAATCCCATCTCCTTAATGTCTTTATGGAGAATGGCTATAGTGGGCGCCTAGGTCAGAAAGCATTCCTAAAAGCCTCTAAAAGCTCATTAATAAAAAAAGAACCTAAAGAGCACCGTCTAGGGGTCCATCTTCCCTATGTCCAGGGAACCACTGATAGGATTGCTGAGATTCTTAAGAAGTATGATATTCCCTCAACCTTCAGGTCCCTCAACACTATTCACAAATCCCTCAGATCAGTGAAAGATCCCATTGATCATAAAGATATGAAGGGTGTCTACTTGATCCTCTATTCTTGTGGGACCCCCTATATCGGGGAAACAGGGCGCTCCATCCATCAAAGGATTAGCGAGCATGCAGCGGACCTAAGACATGGAAGAACCAAGTCTTCAGCGTTAGCAGAGCATGCGGAAAAGACCAAGCATCATGTGTGTATTGAGGAGGCCAAGGTTATTGCCAGGGTTGCTCAGTTCCATCATCGTAAATTCAGGGAAGCTATTGAAATTGAAAGAAGGTCGAGCAATCTCAATAGAGATGACGGCTGGAAGATCAGTAGCTGCTGGATCCCGACCCTTTCTTCCTAGTCTTGTCCTTTCTTGCTTGCGTTGGTTCCCCTTTTTGTCGTTGTTTTTCCTTGGCACCTTGTCTTGTCCTTCCTCCTAGTGTCTCTCATTTTGACTCTGTATATATATATATTATATTATATATATATATATATTAATATATATAATATATATATATAATGTTTTTTTTTTTTTATGCTCACTTGATTTATTTATGTATTAATTTATTTAACTTTCATTATTTTATATATTTAATTTATTTAATTATTATTATTATTATTTTGATTTATTTTTATTTATATTTATTATTTTTTATATTGTTTTATTTTTTTATTAATTATTATTAATTTAGTATTAATTTTATTTTATTATTATTATTTATTTAGTTATTTTATTATTTATTTATCTTTTATTTATCTTTTATTTATTTGAAAATGAAATAAATCTTTTAAACCTTTTATAACTTTCGTAATTTAAAACTTTAATCTATTTATATTATTTTTATGTATATTTCAGAATTTTCTAACTAACCTCTGTGATATATTTCTTATATCTATAATATTATACATATAATTTTATACTTTAAGTCCCATTTAATTAACAAATATAAATTTTTAAATAACTTCTAACTAACCTTTAACACTTTTTAGATTTTTTATATTATTAATAGATTCATAATTTTTAACTAATTTCCATTTAATAACAAATTATAAATTTTTTAATAACTTTCTAACTAACCTTTAACACTTTTAGATTATTTTATATTATTATATATTCACAAAATTTAGTTGATTTCCATTAAATCTTGACTCTGGTCCTAAAGTCAAAATTAGCCGTTGGAGTCTCTGCTCAGACTATTTAACATGCGAAGATGGATCTGTTTCTTCAACTTGTCCTGACGATGAACCACACTTGTTGGTTCGAAACGTGTCGACAAATGATTTATCTTGTGATTTACACCGAAGAATTTCTCTTAAACTTGATATGGATCACAGAAGCCTCAATTCAACAATCGAGATAGAGAGGGTCAGCATGATTCTGGAGGACATGTTGAGAATGTATGTTATTCATCAACAATGAAAGTGGGAAGAGTATCTTCCAATAGTGGAGTTTGGGTACAACAATGGTTATCAGGAGTCCTTGAGGATGAGTCTGTTTGAGGAACTCTATGGGCGAAGTTATAATACTTCTGTTAGTTGGAGTGATCTAGTGAACAAGGTGTTGATAGTACCAGAGACGTTGGTAGAAGTGGAATAGGACATGTAGGTTATCAATAAGAATATAAAGGTAACACAAGACAGGCAAAAAAGTTATGCAGATCAACATAGGGCATTTAAGGAGTTTTAGTTTGGGGAATAGGTGTATTTTTGCATCAAGCGCAAGAAGAGCTCCTTGAGGATTGAGTCATGTGCGAAGCTAGCACCTCAATATTGCAGGCCTTTCAAAATCCTTGAGAGGATTGGATCAGTGGCCTACGAACTTGCACTGCCTCGGACAATGAAAGTCCATGATATTTTCCATTTGTCATTACTTAAGAAGTATGCTAATTATGTTAATCATGTGATTGGATGGTCTATATTGCATGTGGAACCATAAGGAGAATTCCAGCAAGAACCTCAGTGCATTTTGCAGAGAAAGAAGCTCATGCTCTAGAACCGAGAAATCGAGCAGGTTAAAGTGCAGTGGAAGCACTTTGGGCCCAATGAAGCTACATGGGAGATGGCTGATCAAATTCAAGCTATGTTTCCTTCATTATTTTCCAGTTGAGGCAAATTAGTTTCAGTATATGTATATATGTATATGGATGTAAATACCACAATGAGTTGTGTTATAAAGCTCCAATAAGAGGTATGTGTGTCATATTGGTTTTCTTTTTAACAGGTTAAGCATTGTAAATACTGCAATGAGCTAAGTTATAAAGCTCCATGGGAAGTATGTTTTTCTTTTCAACAACCTTGCTGGTTGTAGCTGTCATTGAACACCAATGATAGTGTTCCCCTAAGGGGGAGGGGTTTGTAACAACCCTGGGTTAAAAATCCATGTAATAAAATTAATAAAGGAAAAATAATAACCAAGGTCATGGGACACATATTCCAAGCTAAATGTTGGGTAAAAACATAGTGATGGGATCACTTGTAATTAATTAATGACTATGGAAATTGGCAAAGGCTTTGGAAAGGAATGAGGCATTTATTGGCATTTTATTTATGAAAATAATGGAAAAAAGGAGAAAAGGAAGGTGAAAGGTCACAAGGTGCATGTGAGGAGGAACATAAAGGAAAAATAATGGAATTTGAAGAAAATAGAGGCCTTAATGATAAAAAGGCTTCCGAGGATTAGTTCATAGCTTTTGTCAGTTCAGTCTTTGACACTCATTCTATTCTCTCTCTCTCATACTCTTGGACACTTAGAGTTTTCTTAGGTCACTTTTGGAGCATTGTGGCATACTTTGGATTTGGAGCAAGAAGGCAAAGGAGGAGCAGCAAAGCGCAAGGGAACATTCTAACTACTTCTTGAAAATACAATTTTCTACCTAACTTCTTGATTTGGTACCACTTTATAACATACCCATCCACCTCTGCATGCTGTTGGGATAATGGGGTACTCTAGATTCCTCCTAACTTGATTAAATGTATGTTGATACCACTCTATAATATGCTTAGCTTTCTAGCTAGGCTAAAATACTTATCTTACAACTTTAATATCAATTTCCTTATTGCCTTGATATCAATTTATGAATGCATTTAATATGAGAAGCAAGCTTATGCAAATAAAATAAATAATTCAATTAATAGTAACATCTTGAATACACATGCCAACAAAAAATTGCAATAAAATTCAATTAATAACATAAGTAACATTAAATTCATCGTAATTATAGTAAACTAAGACAATTATCTTTTTGCAAATAAATCACTAATCAACTATAGAGGAAGGGAATTCCTCCCAACCATAGGTGATCTATATTGGATCAATTGTTTGTCATCCATATCAATGCTTTCATGGTCTAAAAATCAAAGAAATCAACTTACAAGAGTAGTTTTAGATCTGGGACCCAATTTGGTGAATTGGAGTCTGAAATCTTCTCATACAATTTTGAGGCCTTAAATGGAATTTTTTGGGGTGAAACTTTACAAATTAAGTTTTGCACCCCTTGATGTTATTTTACACAAAAATACCTTTCCAATGCCCCAAGAAATAATTCAATCAAAGTTTGGATGCAAAATTTATGCCTCTCGAAAGTTGACCTATTGTGCTTGACCACCATGATTTGAGAGGATGCCACATTAACCCTATTTAGAATTGGAAAATGGGCTAGCCATGTGGTGACTAAGAATAAGACTCTAGAAGATTCAAATTGTAACTCATGTTGATGGTTGAATGGATTAAATTTAACTCCTTGTTGGCTATCGAGATGTGTTATAACTAGGCAACTAGGAGGAAAGGGGGTTCCACTCTATTCGGTGCATTTTGTTTTATAGTAGATAAGAACAACTAAGTGTTAATAAAGGGAGGGTACAATGGAGGGAGTTTTTGGTTCTGTATAAACCCATGGGCCATAAGTGTTAGGAAACTCCATAGAGAGAGCCTTCTTCTAGGTATTTGCATCATTTTCATTTCAAACAAAAAAGAGTAAAGCAACCTCTCCTTCTAGCTATTTTTTCTCCCAAAAGGGTTCATAGATCATATCTTGGTGTTCATGGTGTTTGGTGCGTGTTTGCGATTCATTGTTCATTTTCCGCATTTTATCTATTACATGCATAAGTAGAAAGAATAGTGAATAATAAATCCACAATCTAAGGAAAAAATAGGCATCATAATATATAACTTAGATTTCAATATATTCTTATCAGATTTGTTGTGACCAGTTGTCTAGTGGATTATCCACGACAATTTATAGATCAATTGGTCATATTTCACTTAATATTTCTATAATAGGTCACCCCTGAGTTGAGGCTATGAGTCCACAAGGAAAAAATCTTCCTATGGTTGGCGTGAATCCTCTCACACAATCCCATTTCCCAATTATTATAATTTGATAACTCTTAAAGCAATCCCAACCCACTATCTCGATTTTCCCTTTAACCTACACAACCCAGGTTAGTCCCTTGGGATATCCCACTTCCTTCCTAGGGTCCAACATAAATTTCCTAGGAAATATATCAACTAAGAACTCTAGGGATTCTCAATTGTCTCTAAGTTTTGTCAATAATAATAATTCCTCATGCACATGGACATAGTTTTTTCATGGTTTCCATAATATCCAAACACAGTATTCCATATAGTCGTAATATGGAATCATAGTCTCAAAAAATATTTCTATTATAATGAATGGAAAAAGACACAACAATAACCAAAAATCATGTATTATATTTGCATGCTTGCAAGTCGCCATGTGTCTTCCTAAGTAGTCCACATATCTCACTTCATAATTCACTTTGAGGTTGATATGACTAAATATAATATAAGGAGAAATAATTTATGCTAGGAATACAATAATATTATTTTTCTTTCCCCCCCTTGTTAGGCGGACTAATCCCTCTTACGGACAAGACGAATCTCCCTATACCTAAAAAACTGTAGTAGCAAACAAGAAATAATTGCTACCTTTCCTTAGCTTACAATTGACTGAAACAAACAATATGAGAGAGATCACTTATCATTTAATCAAAATTCCTGTTGAAGTCCCTTTCAGTGCCTTCAACAATTAGCTTCCCCTTGATGCTTTAGAGACTGTTCCAGTGCTTCCCACAACTTCTCCATGATGTTTCGAAGGAGATCTGCATAAACGGAAACACACATAGGATCAAAGCATCTGGTTTATAGACTTAAAGGTAAATGAACTATTTAACTCAACATATATCATAAATTGAATCAATAATCAATCATAACCTATGTGAGTGATCAGGGAACCCCACAAATGATATTAGCAAAAGACATAATTAGGAAAAAACAATTTTTTTTTATTAAATAAAAGGGTGAACAAACTTACAACCTCAATGCCTTGATGTTACAAGCCTCTTCTCACAATCTCCAACCCTTTCCTTGGATGAAAAGCCTCCTAGCCTTATTTCTTAGCATAAACCTAACTTCAATAGTCCTCGCCAACCCTTAGGCATGTGTTAGATTTATATGCCGAAAGGAGGAAGTTTGGGATCCATTTCCCAAGGGATGAGATCCACATATGGTGGGATAGGGGTTCCACAAAGAGAGGGAAGTAGCTCGATGATGGGAGGGATTAGGGTTGAATAGGCATCCATTCGAAGCTTTTTAGTTGGGAAAGATTCAACTAACAACACTTCTAGACTTTAATTTTTATTTTTACATGATTTAAGTCATGTGTGCAGGCCATAGTGCTAGAAATAACGTACTTATGTGCAAGTTCTGATGGTCTCTTCTGCGTATGCACAAAAATGGACTAGAGAACTATGTAGAAGCCAAAAATGGGTTTTTGAGCCTTGATATCTAGGAATTCATTCTCTTTGGGATTGTTTGGGTTCTAACTTTGCAGGGTGATGCATTGGAACACTTTGATGGATAGAGAAAGATCCAAAAAGATGGTAATTTTCCTAATGAGACAAAATGTGTAATAGATTGACCCCTAAATTGCAAAGTTAGAAAGGATGCTTGATGACTATAGCACTTTATCATGCCAAGGTTTGGGTTAGAGACTACAGTCAGAGACCTGAAACAATCAATCAAATGTTACAGTGCAATATAAAATTATCACCGAGGTAGGTATTCCCATACTCGGTATGGAAATGCATCTGAATATCCACATCAATAAGTGACATAGTATGGACACAACCATCGATCGATCTATGTTTACAGTCATGATTCTTTAATAACTCCACACAACCTAGATGGATGAAACTAGATACAGGGTCTTGATTTCCATCTCTCGATCCGTAGTACGAATCTAACCATGTGAGTGAACGTCTCATAGTCTAACATGGTACAAACCGCTTGATTACCGGTCAATGATGTGAACCGTTAACAAGCATGAAAGAAACCACCAATAATGACAATGGTTCTCAAGGTACTTCTAGTAAAATCTATGAAGCGTGAATATATGTCCTGATGTTGAACACTCATAGAATCATCGGATCGAAGGTCAATGATGAGAACCTATCGTCAAATGTGAGAAACCTACCATTAAGGTATGCAGGCTCCAAGGTACTAAAGGTTTCTAGATCAACTTCCTAGATAGTGAGTTGACGTTAATAGGAAGTGACCTATCGCAAGAGGGCCTATGACACGAAACTCACATCAATTTTTTGAAGAACAAAAGTTTGGAGTAGTTCAGGACTGACTCAGGGATGGTCGATGCGACTGAAGACTATGAATAACAAAGTAGTTTTGATTGAGGTTGGAATTCTCTTGAACATATTGGTGACACGACATCATGACTTGGCATATTTTGACTCAAAATTATACCCAAACCAACTGAAGACTTTCAATGAGGTATGGTCAACAGAAAGACAAATGGATTTCCAAACCTGGACACAAAAGTGATGGAGTGTCATGTTCAAGAGTGACATACTGCCTTTTACAATATAAAAACAAATGTTCTTTCCCAAATTCCCCCCACCATTACTGGCATTACCTCTTTATTTGTTACAAGGTTAAGGAGGATAACGTATGCTTGTCCTGTAATCTCATCCTTTGGACGAGTCCTTTGAAGTATTTTTAATGAACCCAAGGAAGGAGTGGTTCAGTCCCATCATGATTGACAAGTCCTACACTGTTTAAGTTTTACGAGTCTAGTGAAGGGGTAACTCGATGTCGTTTCCATGTTTGAAGAGTTTTAAAAGACACAAAAAGTAAACTCGTTTAGTTCTTTCAATGTAAAATTTTAACGATATCAAAGAAAGTAAAGCTCAGTGTTTTTAATTTTTAGGGAGTTAGGAGAAAAACATAAGTAAACTCCACAATGTCCTTTTTCGTAAGGTTAGTCCCTCAAGCCTGAAAAAGGGTAAAATAATGCAGGAGAAAACTCTATTGACCATGATTTGTAAACATATATTTTTTTCATGAATAGTCTAGTTTAGTCCGTAAAAGAGGTAAACTTTTATACTGAATAAACGACTGTTCGTTTACTTTTACGAGTTCGAATAGTCAAGTACTTGATGATATTTTCATGTTTATGGAGTTTGAAAAGGGTGTAAAGAGAACTCATGGGTTTCATTTTTTTCATAAGTTTTAACGAGTTCAAGAAAGTGATAAAAGTGTACTCATATTACTGACTTTCAATTTAATCAACGAATGAAATATGGTCAATAGTCACAATGTTTCCATTGTGAGGAAAAGACATCATGCGAAAGAGTGTCGGTATGACAACTTTCATGGCATAAACATAGTGTCTCTCAAGGAGAAAATTGAAATCCAAGGGGGGGGCCTTGGACTACCATAATATCAATACAAATGGTTTTACCTTCCAAAGTAATAGGTAACTTAGGAAGGATCCCTAAAGGTTCGCTGATGGTTTTGTTAAAAGCTAAAATATTCCATGTAACAGGTACAAGCTGAGGGGAACCCAAATCTTTCCAAGCGGATGAGGATAAAGTATTGATAGAAGCACCTTCATCTACATTTGTACGTCGTACATTCTTACCATACACTTTCAAAATGATTTTGAAAGTGGTGGAAGAAGGAAGACAAGGTCTTTCCATCCTACTCCAACCAAAGGAAATAAATTCATTGGAGGGGGATCAAAAGAAACAGGTGAAATGCCCACATGCGTAGAAGAATCTGAAGTAACAAGAAGAACCTGAGTGGTATTATTTTCACTTTCTAAAGGGAGAGTGGGATCAACTAAAAATGGTATCAATTTGACCACTTGATCAACCAATGGCTCATCAACTGGAGAGATATGTGTTTCACTCTCTAATGGAAGAGTGGGATTGAATGTACTTGGAATTAGATCAATCACTTCGTCAACTGATGGTAGGTTGGGAGAAAGTTTACGGTAACCATTTGGAAGTTGTTATTGTGGAACAATAAGTTTTTCCAACAATTTTGAATCTTTGTCCATATGAGGGAAAAGGTGACTATGATCAATCCCTTTTCATAACCGACAAGGAAACCTAACTTTACCCTTTTTACCGGAAACTTGATAATCACTGGTTGATGGATCAACAATAAGTTGATAATAATTTTTTGACCATACTTCCAAGATCTTAGGAATACTAGGACAATCAATAAGGAAGTGGTCACCCTTACAAATCCTGCAAAGGTATCTAGGCTTGCAATGCATGTTGGAAGTTTCCTCAAGATTACATTACCTACAACCATGGTTGGTTGGTTAACATCTTTCTTATCTTTCTTCTTCATCTTCTTCTTCCCTTTCTTCTTCTTCTTAGTCACCTAGTTACTAGCATCAAGGATTTTACCAACTAAAGAAGAAGAAGGGGAGGAGGACATGTTGGTTGAAGAAGATAAAGGGTCAACATGAGGTTGGTGATGTTGAGATGGCGAACTTGGTTGAGGTGAAAAACTTAGTTGAGGTGGAATAGTTTGGGTATTTGGATTTAAAAGTTGAAAACAACCACACTGGTAAACTTATCATGAATCCGGGAAGTGACAACACAACCATATAAGGAGGACCGAAATTTGTAAAGTTAGGGAAAGGACTAGGATTCTTGTTAAAAGGGGGTTCTTTATCAGTAACTTCCACCATTGTTTCCATTAGATTCAACTTAGATAAATTTATTACCAATATTAATAATTGAAAATCACAATCGACATGTAAGGTCTGTAAAAAGTAAAAAAAGCAAATAACATGCGCTAGTAAATCTAAGGAATAAAACCATGCAAACAAGCTGTTCAGAACTAAATCACTAGTTGGTGATGAAACCCAATGTCTCAAAGATCAATGTGAAAAGTGGTTAAAGATAGAGTGGGTGGAACTAGTTACGTTGACAACCTACTTAATGTACATGATATGGTGCAAGTAATCTTCATTTATGCCATCTCGAATGAAGAATACCCTCCAAAAAGGTCCAAGTGAGTCTAGCCAACGTTTGTTCCAAGTACAACAGAGACTTCTCCTCCGCCATCGCCTCAGGTAATAGCCCTAAGATTATGGTCTCTAAGGTTACCACTTAAAACAATTTAACCTGGGGGGGACATTCACAAATTAGATGTACACACAAGGGCAGAGTAACAAAGCTCAATCCCCTTGAAAGTTCCTCAACATGGTTAATCTGAGGTTTACTTTGAAGTGACTCCCAAGTAACTTTCCAAACCATTTTTAATACATATAAATAAATCTATCGTAACCAATGAAGTGGGGTCAATCACTTCATTGGGTCTAACATGATCTCATGCTTAACTCCTTTGTAAGGGGAACTTCTAAGAGCCAAATTGTAGTAAATGGATTTATCCCTATTGCAAGATTCTAATGTTTGTTTGCAGGTTTGGAAAGTTAACTCACTTCCCTATTCTAAATCCCTACAACCTGATCTAATGTAGGTCGAAAAGAGCCCTAATATAATAAAAAATTGTAAATTGATTTTATTAGCGCTAATTTTAAAAGGTGTTATTTACTCAGAGGTAACAGACGCAAAACTTATGGTGTTATGACATGACTCAAAACTTTAATGCAATCGAACATGATATTGTGATCTTTTCATTTTGATGAATTCTAGCTAAAGTAAGGAGAGAGGTTCTTCTTTAAATTATTAACTCCAGAATGCAACACTTCTAATTTTCCAATACAATTCAAAGCCCTAAGTGCTAAACCATGCAATGTAATCTATGCACAATTTGCTTGAAAACTATTCAAATGTAATCTATGCACAATTTCCTTGAAAACTATGCAAATGTAATCTATGTAAATTTGATTGAAAATATGGAAATGTAATTTATGCACAATTTCCATTCATGTTCTGAAATGAGAATTCTAACTATGCAAATGTAATCTATGCACAATTTCCATTCATGTTGTGAAAATGAGAATTCTAACTATGCAAATGTAATCTGTGCAAGAAAATTCTTCAAAACAAACACAAGATGATTCCAAATCAGCCAAAGAACAACAAATCTATTTTCCTTCACCAATGTAACTAAATAACAAATTGAGTGTAAGTAAAGGAAATTGGGTGAAAATTCCAAAGATCAAAATTAATGACACTCAAAGGTAATTCACACTTAGACACAATTCAACCCCCCCAGGCGATTGAGGGGGAATTTTTTTTTGCAAAAATGAAAGCAAAAACATGTGAAAACTGTTAAGAAACTATGACAAACCTTTAAGTAATGACCAAAAGAAATAAAATTAAGAATTTCTCAAAAAGAAAATTCAAAACAGCCAATCAAATTGATAGAGATCTAATGAAGGTGAAAACAAGTGTAATTAAACAAGAAAAACAAAAGTATTTGGACTTGAAGAAGAGAAAACAAAATTTTAAAAAAATTACAGGTATGTGCGCATGCAATAGATCAATCGAGTGCACATACACACTGTTTCAAAGGAGAAAGTGCGCAGAAATACGCTCTGTGCCTAAAGCTAAATGTTGAAAAGTGTGCAACAAGAAATGCTTGTTGAGAATGCAACAAGATGATGGAGCTTAGTGGAAAGGAGTTGCCTTCACTAAGTGGGCCCGCAGGCTATTTTTGGCGCAGGTCTATTTTTAGACTATGTCTATTTTTAGACATATGGATCATGTCTATGGATTGCAGGTTGTTGTTTATGGATGATTGATCAAGTTGGAAAAATAGATGGACTTCTATTTTTGATGAAAGTGTGAGTGATCACAGTGTGAGTGATCAAGTCTATTTTTAGACTGGCTGTCAAAAATAGAAAAGTCAAATATTATTATCTCACAATAATATTTGGACTATAAACTTAATCTTATTCTCTTGGAGCACTTCAGTTCGAGCTACGGATGTGGCACATGCAATTGCATGAAGGAAATACGTGGTTCTTATGGGTTAGTTGAATATTTGCATGCATGACTTCAGTTAGAACTCAAGTGAGTTGAGTTTAGTGAACTGGAGGTGCAGTTGATGGAGTTGTGTTCAGTTTAGCTTTGTTAAACTGGTTGTATTTAGTCTAACTGGAAAATAGACTAGAGATGAGTTGGGTGAATTAGTTATTAAATTAATTCACAAGTTATTAACTCATAATGCAACTATAGAATACATTAGTTAACTCAGTTGCATGTCAATGCATGTTCAGTTCAGCAGGGACAGGTGTTAGAGAATCAGATTGCTATCAGTTGTGACTATATTTGTGCACCAGATCTTGCACAAATCAGGGGATTGAGTATGCCAATGAGTTTGCACGTATTGTAGCTTGGAAATACGTGATTTAGCCAAGGAAAGACGTGGCTGCCTTGGTATTATCATCATTCTCATGCAGGTATTGAGCAGAGGAGGCAGGCATGGCAGCGGAAGAGATTTGAACCAGTGATTGATTCAGATCTGAGCTGTATTGTGTGTAACAGGTGGAGATGGTACTGGATTACTTGTGATAATCATTGTACTTTGTAATGTTACATGACTCAATCATTAATATACAGATAGATGGGGTTTTTAGCGAGATGCTTTCCCCGGGATACATACTGTGTTAATGTGTGAATGCTCTTGATGTTTTATTGTTATTGATGCTGCTATATTGATGATCAACGTAGAGAGCTTATGTATTGTGTATGTTTTCCGCAATAGTAAATGATCAGGATAATCTCCATTGAATATGTGTTAAATTATTCAAAATTTCTACATTTCCGATACCCTAGATACAATTACAATGGCCAACCATTTGGTGCTACATCACCACCACACCACACATCATATTACCCTAAAAAATCTATGCCTATGAAGAATCCTAATATGTAGGTTAACCAATAACAACCCGCGCAGGGTGGCCAATAACTTCCCATGTAGGGTGGCCCATACCCTCCTAGGAACGTGGAACCAATTCCTCCTTCCCATAACTCATATGCTAGTTAGGGACAAGGGAACCAATATTTCTCTTTCCCTACACCTGAATAGAATAACTTTCCAATGAAATATAATGCAGGGGTTAATCTAGTGTAAACTTCTCTCACTCAACAATATTAATTAGAGGAAAAACTTAAATTTGCTAACCCACCCAAGTTTGCTAAGAAAACACCAAATACCAAACCAAAAGGAGAGCCTATCCAAGGGGGAAATCAATAACAACCTCCATAGGCATCAATTGGGGGTAACCCTAGCCAAAACCCAAATTAGGGATCAACCAATAACCACCCACAAGGGAAAAACAAGAATATGAGTCTACTAACTAACCATGCTTGTGCCTTTTGTAGGGAGTATGATCATTACACCCATCACTTTCCTAAAATTCCTAAGCTGAAAAGGATGAAAGACACTGGAGGGCAAGGGCGGAAACCCAAGAAACTACAGTGATGCAACATACCTTCCCCCATCATATAGTGGTAAATACCCATTAGGAACACTCCTAAAACCATTCTAGAGGAAGCTCCCAAAGTGTCTCAAACCATGACATTTACATGGTAGGAGAAGATGTTCTCCTATGTCGCACAACTGAGAGTACGAAACTCCACCAAAAACCAATCCTTCCACCTCAACTATTGTAGCACCTACAACACATTTAAAAATCCATCGATACACCATGGATTCCATCCAAAAGATAGTTAAAGGTCCTTTATGATGAGTAAGATAAAACTGAAAGGCTTCCCATAACTACAACATAGTCGATGACTTAGCCCAAACACCTTCAACTATGACAACATTGTAAGTTTTGCAACCATGCCCAGCCCAATAGAAAGCCTTAATTTCCACATTAGGAGAAATTGATCTCATTTATTTGTGCCTAATGGTATTTGACTTAGAAAAATATACTCCACATCTACCATCATTCATTTCTTTTCAAATCCCAATCTCAATACAAAATATCACCATCCATCATTGCATAGCCAATGAAGGGGCATCCACATGTATAATGTCCAAATCAGTCTGGAAAAAACTTAGATCCCCCAAACTCAAACCTTCTAATATCACTCTCAGATCATATAATGGGTGCCCTTGAATTCTCGTAGGCTTATACCAAGGAATTCTAGTACAACTAGATGGAAATTTTTTGCTAATAGACATCGAAGTATTGGATGCATAGTTGGATTTGTAGAAAATCTTGTAGATTCACAAGCTAATGCAATTTTCTAAAGCAAGAGACAAGAATATACTTCTATTATTTACAACAGAAGCCCATAAACATTGATCAACTAATAATAAATAGAAGAAGATAATAAAAGTCACATAACACAATAAATATCCCGTGAAAGCCACAACTGAAAACCCCACTATCTATTTT
>APFE030310906.1:0-54447 GCA_000404065.3 Pinus taeda | reverse complement strand
GGATCATGTCTATGGATTGCAGGTTGTTGTTTATGGATGCTTGATCAAGTTGAGAAAATAGATGGACTTCTATTTTTGATGAAAGTGTGAGTGATCACAGTGTGAGTGATCAATTCTATTTTTAGACTGGCTGTCAAAATAGAAAAGTCAAATATTATTATCTCACGATAATATTTGGACTATAAACTTTGTCTTATTCTCTTGGAGCACTTCAGTTCGAGCTACGGATGTGGCACATGCAATTGCATGAAGGAATACGTGGTTCTTATGGGTTAGTTGAATATTTGCATGCATGACTTCAGTTAGAACTCAAGTGAGTTGAGTTTAGTGGACTGGAGGTGCAGTTGATGGAGTTGTGTTCAGTTTAGCTTTGTTAAACTGGTTGTATTTAGTCTAATTGGTGAATAGACTAGAGATGAGTTGGGTGAATTAGTTATTAATTAATTCACAAGTTATTAACTCATAATACAACTAATGAATACATCAGTTAACTTAGTTGCATGTCAGTGCATGTTCAGTCAGCAGGGACAGGTGTTAGAGAATCAGATTGCTATCAGTTGTGACTATAGTTTTGCATCAGATCTTGCACAATCAGGGGATTGAGTATGCCAATGAGTTTGCCCACATTGTAGCTTGTTCTCACGTGATTTAGCCAAGGAAAGACGTGGCTGCCTTGGAATTATCACCGGTTCTTGTGCAGGTATTGAGCAGCGGAGGCAGGCAAGCAGCGGAAGAGATTTGAGCCAGTGATTGATTCAGATCGGAGCTGTATTGTGTGTAACAGGTGGAGGTGGTACTGGATTGCTTGTGATAAGCATTGTACTTTGTAATGTTACATGACTCAATCATTAATATACAGATAGTTGGGGTTTTTAGCGAGATGCTTTCCCCGGGATACATACTGTGTTAATGTGTGAATGCTCTTGATGCTGCTATATTGATGATCAACGTAGAGGAGCTTATGTATTGTGTATGTTTTCCGCAATAGTACATGATCAGGATAATCTCTGTTGAATATGTGTTAAATTATTCAAAATTTCTACACTAAAATGCGCACAACGGGAAATTTTTAGAAAAAATAAAAACAAGTCAAACAAATAAAAAATCTAGACTTTAAGTATTTTCTAAACACTCAAAGAGGGCTTACAACAAAAGGATCAAAGGTAAAAACAAAGACAATGATGGAGAGTGAGATGATTCCTAGTGGAGTTTTCAATTTGTTAGGTAGACTAATCCCTCTTACAGACAAGACAAATCTCCTTAGACCTCAAAGAATTCTAGTAACAAAAAGGAAATACCTGCTACCTTTCCTTAGCTTACGATTGACCGAAACAAACATTATGAGAGAGATCACTTACCGTTTAATCGAAATGTTTGTTGAAGTCTCTTTTAGTGCCTTCGATAATTAGTTTCCCCTTGATGCTTTAGAGACTGTTCTAGTGCTTCCCACAACTTCTCCATGATGTTTCGAAGGAGATTTGCATAGACAAAAACACACGAAAGATCAAAGCATCTAGTATATAGAATGAAAGGTAAAAGAACTATTTAACTCAACATATATCATAAATTGAATCAATAATCAATCATAACCTATGTGAGTGATCAAGGAATCCCACAAATGATACGAGCAAAGAAATAATTAGGAAAGAACGCTTTATTTTATTAAATAAAATGGAGAACAAACTTACAACCTCAAAGCCTTGATGTTACAAGCCTCTTATCACAATCTCCAACCCTCTCCTTGGATGAAAATCCTCCTAGCCTTATTTCTGCAGCATAAGCCTACCTTCAATAGTCCTCCCCAACCCTTAGGCCTGTATTAGCTTTATAGGCCAAAAGGATGAAGTTTGGGATCCATTTCCCAAGGGATGAGATCGACATATGGTGGGATAGGGGTTCCACAAAGAGAGGGAAGTAGCTCCATGATGTGATGGATCATGGCTGAATAGGCATCCATTCGAAGCTTTTTAGTTGGGAAAGATTAGACTAACAATGCTTCTAGACTTTACTTTTTATTTTTCATGCGTTAAGTCATGTGCATAGGCCATAGTGTCAGAAAGAGCGTACTTATGCACAAGTTTTGATGGTCTCTTTTGCATATGCATAGAAATGGACTAGGGAACTACGCAGGAAGCCAAAAATAGGTTTTTGAGCCTTGATACGCAAGAATTTCATTATCTTTGGGATTTTTTGGGTTCTAACTTTGCATGGGGATTCATTGGAAAAATTTGATAGATAACAAAAGATCCAAAATGATGGTCATATTCCTAATGCAACAAAATGACGTGTAACACCCCTTTGAACCCTAAGACACAATAGTAATCAAAATTCAGGAATTATATTTTGATGTTTACAACTCACCACATGTCTTCCAAAGAAGTCCCATGTACCTCACTTGACAACTCATTTCAAGGTTGATATAACTTAGGATAATATTAGCAAAATATTTTAGTCTAGGAGTAAAATGATATTATTTGTTTTTTCCCACCTTTGAGTGCCCTAAGCCACCTTTATCCCCTCTGTTTTGAAATCATAGGACCCTTTGGTTTGTCCTTGCTCATATACAACCAATGATGAATTTTTCTTTTATTATTAATCCTATGTGGAATCATAGCCCCTTATCTTCTTATCCTCCTTCATCTACAATTGGTGAGGTATTTTTATTTTATTATTAATATTCAATGTACATATTACATCACTTGGCTCTTGGCCTTTCACCATCTGCACATACATACATTTCTAATCTAGGGATCAAAGCTATCAATTGGATTTACCTTGCATGGTTGGGAGGAGTCATTACTAACCTCCCCACCCAAGTTCAATTCTCACAAGTGACATGATGAGTAATGGCTTCAAGCCTCGTAGTTGAGTGTGAGAATTCCTTTAAGGACCAAAACATGTATATTTCTCATACAAAATATAAAGTTGTTTCTCATGGAAAAAAAAATCTAGGGATAAGATATAGGGTGTTACATTTTGACATCATCATTTCTAGCCCAATATGAGGTGGTTTAATAGACCAACTAATTAGAGATTAACAATTTACTCCAAGTTGACAAGTTCCATTGATATAACAAACAATCCTCTTTATTGCCTTTAAGTGATTTTCTCATGGATCTTGAATGAATTGAAAACCACATTTGGAATTAAGGAAATATTAGATTGATTATGAGTTAAATAGATAAGACTATCACCAACATATTGATGAGGTGTAGCATTGAATTTCAAAGAGTCACACTCCTTGGCTAGCTTTGCTCCTAATTGATGTGGTACAACACATAACTCATGGTCTTCCATCTCCAATTTTTCGTAAAAGATTCAACACATTTTGGTTGAGAGATAAAGATATAGTCATCCATTTGCAAGAATTTGATATGCAAAAAAATATGTAAGAGACCAAGGGTCTTAGTTGTATTTATGAATCTTTTCTTCAAACCAAAAATTAGATCAACATTACTTCTAGTGATGACTAAACCATCCACATACAATGCAACAATTCGATTTCCACCATTTGTTTTCAATGTTGGCATTGATGTTGTTACATGTCAATTTGTTGCCATGACACTTGATCAGTTTATGGGTCTTTTTACCATCCGTGAACATGTTTTAACCAACTCCCTCAGAAGTCAAACAACCCAAAATATCTTGAAGTAGATGAGAAATTTGGGGAAAATAGCTGTCACACCTTGTTAAGTTCCACCTGCGCTGATTTTTCTAGAGTTTTCCGCGCATTCGCTGGAATTAACTTTGAGAACAACATAGATCTGCACTCTGTCTACCAGTATAAACCTGCGTAGGTGAGTTCAAGAAAGTAAAAATAAAAAGTAAATTCTAGAAACATAGTTGGTCAAATATTTCCCAACTAAAAGCTTCCAGGTGATGACTATTTGAACTATAACCCTCAGATGATGCATCTTAATCCCTTTTCTCATGGTGACCTAATCCCTCAATGAAGGAGTCTCATCCTCCTCTTTTGGATCTAAAACTTCTTCCTCTTGGCCTATAAAATGACTAGAAGATAGAGCGATTGAGGAGGCAAAAACTCAGAGAAGACAAACTTATGTTGTTGATTTGAGATTGGAAAGCTTGTCATATAAGGAGGAGATTGAAGGCATTTGGGAGGGACCTCACGACATCAAGGAAAAGGTTGTAAGGCTCCTCTTAATCTTTGATTAATACAAATGAACACTTTCTCCCATTTTGTCTTATTGGAACAATGAATTGTTTACAGTTGTTTATGATGCTTATTAAGTCAAATTAAATTCCTAATCTCCTTGAGCATTAGGTTAAGTTGTTTGGATTATTATATTGCATGTGCTTTTGATCCTTTTATGGTCGATGTTTGCAGGTCTTATCAAGCATTGAAGAGTTGCATCGAATCACAACAAGGGATTTTAATCGAGCATTTCGTGAAATAGGTAAGAGGCTCATACATTAGCTTTAATTCTTATAATTCAAATAAGCTCAACTTAGGGAAAGGGTTAGTTCAATTGTCTTGCTTGTTTCTAGTTTCCGTCAAGGATCTAGGGAGATTGTTGTTGTCCACAAGAGGGATTTGTCCAGTGTAACAAATTGGCGACTCCACTGGGGAATGTCTATGTTCTCATCTTTTTCCTTAGTTTTTCTTTATGATTATTATGATTTATCCATATCCGAGTCTTTATAAATTAATTGCCATTGAGATTTGTGTGGTTGATTTTTCAAATTTTTATTTTTTCTTAAGTTTTTCAGCCCTGCGTTGTTTCTGTTTGCTAACAGAGCGCAGTTATGCACTAGTTTTTCCTTAGCAACAGAGCACATGCGCTGTGTTTGCCAACATTTTCCCGTGCAGGACTTGAGAATTTTTGAAAATATAGCTTTTGCTTCAACCGAGACCTAAGTTTGTTTTTCTGGAAGTGTCATTATCTTTGTTTGGACTATGTTGTGTCTCTTCTAAACCCAATTGGTTGCTTTGTTAATGATTTTTGAGAATTAGGTCTTTTTGAAGAAATTACTCAGGGTTTTGCCTAGTTGATTTATTGATTGATCAAAACAAGATAGATTGTCCTTTCGCATATGATATTCTTACTTTGTTTTTTCAAATACACTAGTTAAGCCTTAGTTGTTGTTTATTTGTATTCAAACCCATTTTGAATTGCAAATTAGGTTTTCTTGAGACCTAGTGCTTTTGTGAAGGAGTTGTGGTCAATTTTGCTTGATAAAGGAAATTGTTGCTTTCATCTTGGAAATTTCTCACAATTACACTGTTATTATCATTAAATCAAAGAATTCATGGGGACAAATGTGTTCTCTCCAACTCTCTTGATTGATTTCTGTGTGCTTGAAAGTTTGAAGTGATTAGAGATAAAGAGTATTTTGGTTTATTTGATGTTTAGGGAAATCTGGAATTTGGTTTGTTGAATGCATTTTCATTACATTATAGTGAAGTTGGTTGCTTTAGAAAAATTGGAAAAGTTGTGAGTTTTTGCATTTCATTTCGAAAAATCAAAGAAACTATTTCTTTCATCTAAATAGGATTTCATCGAATTTGAAAGTTTCTATTGCATTTTTGAGTGCATTAAGATTTTGAGTCGTGTCATAACATCATAAGTTTCACCTTCATCACCTATTGAGTAAAGAACAACTCAATAATACAACGTTAATTAAAATTCATCTAGAATTTTACATTTTTAGGGCTCTTGTCACCTACAATAGCTTAAGTGTGGGGCTTTGGAATAAGGAAGGAAGTAAACTTTCCAATGCTACAAACGAACATTAGAATATTGAGTCAGGGAGAGAAAATCCAATTATTTCTGTTTTGCTCTAGGAAGATCTTCTTGTACATGAGTTAAGAACGAGATCATGTCGAATCCAGTGAAGTGATTGTACCCACTTCATCGGTCTAGATATAGTGATTTTCACGTATTACAATGGTACCAAAAGGTACTTGGGGTCACTTGAAAGTAAGCCTCCAATTGATCACGTGGAGGAGCCTTTAAGGGGATTGAGCTTGTTACTCCGCCCTTGTGTGTATGTCCGATATGTGACTGTCCCCCTAGGTAAAATTGTTGTATTTGGTAAACTTAGTGACAATAATCCTAGGGCTCTACCTCAGGTGACGAAAAAGGGGAGGTCTTGCTGTACTTGGAACATACATTGAATAGACTTACTTGGACTTTTTGGAGGGTAATATTTGCTCGAGCTGGTTTATAGTAGAGTTAGTTGCACAAGACTGTTTCATTAGGCAGGTTGTCAGGGTAACTAGTTCCAAATGCTCATTTCTATAAAGCTTTTCACCTTGATCACTGAAATGTTGGATTTTATCACCAACTATTAATTATTGATCTCTGTGAAGAGTTAGTTTGTATGGTTTGTACTCTTGGATTTTTAGCACGTGTTACTTTCTGTGTTGTTTTTTTACTTTTTAGAGACTTTAGGTGTAATTTAGATATTGTGTAATTAATCAATTGAAAAATTTTCATTGTGGTGGAATTACCAAGACAATCACGTAGAATACTTGAGGACCCCCTTAAGTATACCCCAAGTTAGTTAGAAAAGATAAAATCCGAAAAATCTAAATCATCAGGATCCAGAACTGCAACAGAAACTGAAACTTCTACTATTATAGACTTTGTTGTAAGAGGAATTGAAATAAATCAACCGATAACATCTACTATTTTAGTCCTTGAAGTAACATTAACTAAATTTGATCAAACTTGGAAATTAACATCACACCCAGAAGGAACTAATTTACAAATTACTAAACTCTTTCAAACTGAATAAGATACTGGAGAATTTTTAGATACAAATCCCATTTCTGAACTAGATATTGATGAACATAGTCTGATATTTCCGAGCTTGAGACTTATACACCTACTACAACACATATTCTATATCCTCCACATTCACCATGTGTGAAACTTATTATTACTGATAGTCTTCCTCCTGGTCTTATTTCCATTGAAGAACTTGTTTCCAACCAAGAGGAAGAGCCAGTAGTGTCTGCTAGTGAACCTACAAATATCTTAGATCTCTTCACCCTGACCCTTGGTATTTCACACTCTTGAACTTTTTAGGACAAGATATTCCGCGATACACAACTCCTTACTCTATCGTACCAGGTTTTGACTAGTCTACGATGGCTTCTAGAAGTACCTCATTAGACACATCTATGTATTCTACTTCTTCGGAGTCAACATTGTATGGTGGTTTCTACAACCTAGATATCACTCTCTTGCATGATCTTATTCAGGAGCTTCTTCCTTGAACTCATCTTCAAACATGTCAACTAGTGTAATTAATCCTACCAATGAAGGTTTAACATCTGAACAATTTATTAATATGATTTTCGGTAATGTTGGTAATCCAAAAACTAACCCAACAGGTGGTTATTACCCGCCTGGGGGGAAACCACCATATCCTCCACCCGGAGTACAACCTACCTAGAGGACAACCTTTTGGTGGATCTTATCCTACAGTTGGGGGGCAACCTCCTGCCAGGAATTACCTTAATTATGCTCAAATTCCTCAAAACAGTTTTGGTCAGCCTGTTATGCCTCAACCCACCGTTGGAATGCCTTACCCTAGAATGAATACAATCTGGAACGCTTCGTTAAATAAAAAATCAATTCCAGTTGCTTCTCAAGTGCCTTTGTATCAACCTATTGGACAACCTATACAACAATTACCTTTTCAAGTTATGCATTTTCAAGTCCAGCCAACTGTCCAAGTTAATCCATTGACACCTACCCAAGAACCACTTCAGCATCCTGTCTCGAGTACTCCTCAAACCTTGGTACAATATTTATACCAAAGACTATTCCTAACCCAGGTTCAGGTAAACCTCAAACTCCCATTCCAAGAGTATCGCAGGTAACTGTCCCACTTATATCACAACTAACGGTGCAACTCCTTGTTCTATCTTCACCTCAGGTATCTGGTGTTCAACATATTCCTACAATTCTGTCAATACGCCAAATACTTGTTGTACAAACTAATGTCCCATATATGCAAGTGTCGTTTCAAGGGAAAACATTCCAAGGTTTACTTGAGAGTCAATTGGTTCAAGGTCCACCTTTTCAAGCTCAATTTCTCCAGGGTCAACCTTTGCAAAATCAACCCGTTCAAGGAGAGTTTGTTCAAGGTCAAATGGGTCAGAGTATCCCTTTTCAAAATAAACCATACCCAGGTGTTGTAGCGGATACAACCACCCTCAAAATTTTTCCTTTGCTTGTTTTGGAGCCCCCTACCAACCTTATACAACACTTTGTCTTGCTTCATCAAGTACTCAAGCGTCAAGTGTTTTCCTCACATAAAGGCAGCTTGTCGATCACAATTGATCAATTGCCCTCACAGGCTGCTCACCCAGACTTGGTCCAACTGTAGGTTGAGTAGCTTCCGCTTGAAAATTTCTCATTTTTGGAGGGCAACCAGCCTTCCCTCCAGAAATTGTGCAATCCTCCCTGACAGCCTGCTGGGCTCTAGGATTGTGCAATCCTCACAGCCAACCCTCCCAGTAGGATTTTCGTAAATTTTCCCAGAAGCAGGTTGTTTATCCTAGGATTTGCACAAATATGGGCAATATTTAGCTGCTCTACCCATAAATTGCAAAAATCTCCTGGGGAGCCAGCCCAGCTCCAAGCCAGAAATGCACATTTTTCTCCAGCAGTCAAGCAGTCTCTTGCATGTGCAGCTGAGTTCACCGGTTCCCTTTGGGACTTAGCAAAACAATCTTGCATGCATGGGCTACTTCTCCCAAGGCAGCATGCAAAGGCATCCCTTGTTTCAGGGATCTATTTTTAGCAGTTGGAGGTTACATGCAAGGAGAAATTCTGAAACCTCCCACTAAGTGTCACTTCCCCTAGATTCGTGGCATGCGCGTCACAACCTCAATGTTATCAAATCTCATCAATCTTAGTTTGTAGGTTTATGTGGAGTGGTTTTTGAGAAATTGAATTCGAATGATCCACAATGTTCTTCATTGTTTTTGTCGACGTTTCGAGCCTATACCAAGACTCATCATCAGGACTTGATATACAGAGAGGAGAAAAGTGAGAGATAAATAGGGTTAAGGAGGTTTTTTGAGTATAAGCCGACCCTTTTTTTGTTTTATATAAAATATCTGCTTCCTTTCTCTGTATTTTAACCCTTGTCTTTTCGAGATCACGAATTTCTTTCCAAGTGTCCCCTCTGTACAGGGTAACAATCTTAGTTTGTAGGTTTCTGTGGATTGGTTTTTGAGAAATTGAATTCGGATGATCCACAGTGTTCTTCATTGTTTTTGTCGACGTTTCGAGCCTATACCAAGACTCATCATCAGGACTTGATATACAGAGAAGAGAAAAGCGAGAGATAAATAGGGTTAAGGAGGTTTGTTGAGTATAAGCCGACCCTTTTTTTATTTTATATAAAAGATCTGCTTCCTTTCTCTGTATTTTAACCCTTGTCTTTTCGAGATCACGAATTTCTTTCCAAGTGTCCCCTCCATACAGGGTAAAAATCTTAGTTTGTAGGTTTCTGTGGAGTGGTTTTTGAGAAATTGAATTCGGATGATCCACAGTGTTCTTCATTGTTTTTGTAGACATTTCGAGCCTATACCAAGACTCATCATCAGGACTTGATATACAGAGAGGAGAAAAGCGAGAGATAAATAGGGTTAAGGAGGTTTGTTGAGTATAAGCCGACCCTTTTTTTTATATAAAAGATCTGCTTCCTTTCTCTGTATTTAACCCTTGTCTTTTCAAGATCACAAATTTCTTTCCAAGTGTCCTCTCCGTACAGGGTAACAATCTTAGTTTGTAGGTTTCTGTGGAGTGGTTTTTGAGAAATTGAATTCAGATGATCCACAATATTCTTCATTGTTTTTGTCGACGTTTCGAGTCCTGATGATGAGTCTTGGTATAGGCTCAAAGCGTCGACAAAAACAATGAAGAACACTGTGGATCATCCGAATTCAATTTCTCAAAAACTCATCAACCAGATGCTGTAGAGCTCACACCTCACATCAACCTTGTAGCTCTAACATCCCATCACATCTAGGAGCAGTTGGAACATTCAGCTCAGTTGTTTTCGGGTAAGCCTGCTTCCCATGCCTTGTGCTGCATTTCTGTCGCTTTTTGTGTTTTTGCTTGTGGGAGTAATGTTTTCTTGATTTCTTTGAATGATTGCTATTGTTTACATATATATTAGCTTTTCCTAGCTCTATTTCAGTTTTCGTTGCTATCTCACTGTTGTCGCATGCATGAAACTATTTTGCACGGACGTTCGCCCAACCGGCGAACTGCCTCATCCACATGCATGTTGATTTATTTGCCGAATGTTTCATTCATGTTTTGCATGCACTCTTAATCAGTTCTGCTATCACTTAGTGTCACCATGCATTCAATGACTTACTTGCTTTCAGTTTGTCATCGGGGAGTCGGGCCAATGTTGGCCTAGACTTTGCCTTCACCAAGGCTGCATTGCGCAATCTAGGGAAGGAAGGCTCACCTTCCTCTCTAGATTTGTGCATTCTTGCCCAACACTGGCCTCTAGGACTGTTTTGTGCATTTCTAGAGGACAGTGGCTGCTTGGCCCAAGAAATTGCGCAAATCTATCCCTATGCCAACAATCATTGCACAATCCCAGCAGTTAGTAGCTAGACTGGATTGTGCATTGTGCAGTTCTAGTAGTTAACCAGTCTCTCAGCAGCCCAGACTGTGCCTTGAGATGTCTTGGCAGTCGGTCTCCCGACCTCCGGGCCTAAATTGCACAACCTTCATGATCATTCACCTAGGTATGTTGCAAGTTAGTTCTCTTGTTCATTTTGGTTTTCAACTAAAAAATTGCTTGCTATGAGTGTTTCCATGTCTCCAGGTATCCCAGGTGTTCATCTTCCTCTCAGTAGTACAACTACAATGGTTCCAAGCGAGTAGAGACAAGGACACCGTTCATAGCATGCTTGGAGATGCAGTTGAACAAGTGTCTATGAGCTTGCCTACTCACGAAGACATCAAACTGTTCGTAGACAAGGACATCAAATGCAGCATCACAATAAGCAACATCATGAACAATAGCTGAAGATAACATACGAAATGCAACGAATGCAAGAGGAAGGTTGTTCACAACACGGAGGCAAAGCAAGGTTGCAAACTCAAGAAGGTCCATTGATGATGAAAGCAACTTTGGAGACTCTGTCTATGGAGTGATGACGCGACATGAATACTGCACGAAGGCAGAAGATGTAAAAAAGAAGGAGTTGCATATGCTAAAGCAACAACTCAAGAATAACATGAAGCTACATAGATAGATGAATGAGTTGTAGCAAGAACATGAACAAAAATGAGTGCAACATGCACTCATGGATGAAACTACGCCTATACAAGTTAAAGATTCATCCCATCAGCTGACACGGAGTAGACATGGTGAGTAGTGTTGTTGATCACATGCAAGGGATTCAACATCATGCATGTCATTGAGTGCACGCATGAAATCAAACCCATTCAACACACTCACCAAGGTGAAGACAAGAAGCAAGTCCAACTGGAGCTGAACAAGTACTTCAGAAAGTTGATGCGCATGACCACCAACACACACTTGAAGATCAACACAGACACTATGCATCAGTGTGTTGTCAGTTTAGCCGCACCCAAGAAGACCATGCACATGATAGCAGACGAGTTGGATGAAGGAGCCGAACCAATGCACCGGTTGCAACAGAGGTAAGAGTTCACTTCAGCAAGATGTCACCATGAGGTACATGCACACCATCACAGACGACCAAACATGGCATCAAATCACCATCACAAGCATGTCAAAGAGTTGGTCTCACCACAGCGGACTGAGTATCAGTGATGTCTTGCTTGGCTTGCTCAAGCCATGATGTCTCACATGAGTACATGTGCATTGTAACGTTAAGTGATGTCAAGTGTCAATAGTTGGATGTAACAATCATAGAGTAGGTGAAGAGTCATGAGGGTAGTTGAATGGTCACAAAGGGAAATGTCAAGGGTCACCCCAACCTTTGCTATAAATAGCCCCTCATAACTCATTGTATAGGCTTTTGGTCAACTAGGCTTCTACTAAGACTATTTTGAAGAAGGCTTGGATAGTATTGTAACACGCCTTGGCTTCTCCATTGCACGGAGCTAGTACATCTCTTTGGAGGAGCAGGCAGATGTGGCTGTAATGTTCCACCATTGGGGCT
Source organism: Pinus taeda (assembly GCA_000404065.3). Lineage (NCBI taxonomy): Eukaryota > Viridiplantae > Streptophyta > Pinopsida > Pinales > Pinaceae > Pinus > Pinus taeda. The sequence goes on along the minus strand of APFE030310906.1, from coordinate 42,284 downwards.
AGCATGTTTACATGGATGTATTGTATGATTGTGACTTATACTTCTTTATATAATAAGAACCAACACATTTTCATGCATATGTTGTTATTGTAGTTGGACTGCTCCGATTTCTTTAATGATATGCGTTGTTTAAACTATGTAATTGTGTATGAACTAATTCACATGCAATTATATGAATCTTGTTGTTTATGTTTTGCATATCTTTTTAAAGTTGTAACCGTCCGTGTCGACTGCTCTGCCATACATTAGATAGACCTTTTACTTGAACCTTGCTATAATAACCATCACACTTGTCTTGGATTGATCCGTGAGTGTTGTATGCGTTATCTTACCTTGTATGATGTGACTTCCACATCTGAGTGGACTCCTCTACCGGAAGCTATGCATGTCCTTTGTGTTGTGTGTTCCTAGCTGAGTTTGGACTGATCCCTTTCAACTTGGAACTCACCTTCACCTCCTCCCCCTGTCAAAGTGTTGGAACCTCTCATACACCTTCCTTGACTCACTGCATCACTCACACCCTTGCTACTAACAGAGTCATCTTACTTGCCTCTGTGTGACATCACGGTCAAGGCATTACCTTATGACCCACTGTTGGGACTCCTACACCAAACGATTCGAGGTCTAATTGGGACTTGTTACCGGGGAGATCCCCTTGAAATGTTGGCAGGTCCAACATTGTCAACATTTCTGGCACTAGAAGGAGGGCCTGATGACAAGCTGTGTCCTCTCATCCAGTTTTGAACCTTTGCATATCTTTCATGGAGTCTTGCGCTCTTCTTCCCCGAGGTGCTTTTCGAATTGTGAAGATGTCTCCATCTCGGGGAAGTTGTTCGATCTCTTGTCCACTCACATGTATGATGTTGAAGGTTAAGTGGCCTGGCCTGAGCACTTATATAACTTTCTTTTCATGATTTATGAGGAAGATGAGGTTTTTGATGAATAGACCAGTTTGATACTTGCATACACACTTTGTGAATCTCCATTTTGTTGGGTGCTCAGCCTACTGGCTGACACCATGCACTCATTTGAGCACTTCTGTGATCTCATTGAAGACACATTCTATCATTTTGATCCAGACTATCTTGACCGGAAACTGTTACAGCAAAGGAGGGCTCCACTTGAATCCATTATTGATTTTTGGCAGCGCTTCCATGACTTGTAGTTTCAAGCTTTGAAGAGCCAGATGAAATTTTCTTATCTTTGGGATTGGTTCGAGTATTGCCTTAAGAAATTTGCCCATCCCAAGAGGAAGCTTGATATCAGGCCTCGCTCAACATTCTTCATTGATGGAACAACGCAATCTCATGTGGGAGTGGGCACTGTCTCAACTGAATTTCTGCCTCCCTCTCATTTAGCAGCTCTGCCACTGCCTAGTTATGGTGAGGATCATTCTCACACACCTGTTCATCCTTCACACTCTCCCAACATCACTCCACTCGATTTTCGCAGAGATTTGGTTGTGAGTCCTTCGAGTTCTCATATGCATTATTTTCTTCAACCTCCTCTTCACACTCAAGTGTTCCTCTAGATGATGTTGTCTTGTGTTTGTCCATTCCAGACTCTTCACTTGTTGTGAATGAGGAACAACCCACTGAAGGAGTTGGTGTTGCACAACCAACATGTGCTGTCATTCATGAAGAGTATAAGTGGGAGATTGAGCATCAACACTCGGCAAAGGATGACTCCTTTCCATCTGAGCCCCCTCTGTTCTTTCCTAACATCATTGGTGAACCTGCCATCCATGATTTTTCATGTGTGTCTTCATCTACGGATGCACCCATTGTTGATCTTTCACAGGACACACCGTATGTTAGCCCGTCATCCAACAACGGAGAGGACCAATCATTCATTGAAAATCCACTTGATCCTTCATCTGCCCTTTCTGGAAACGCAAAGGGTGAACATCCTTCCTTATCATCTACCCCTTTGTGTGATTCATCAAGTCATGAGGATGCTGACCAACTTCTTGAATTTTTTGATCTTGGTTGTCGTGATCTCTTCACCTCATCACCCGATCACGATGTTGATTCACTCATTGTTAATTCATCTAAGCCACTGGTCTATGAAGTTCTATCTTTCAACGAAGTCAAAACCCCACAGTCTGTCGAGGCACTTCAGCCCGAGCTAATGATTATGTCAGGCCATCACTGTCCTGAGGTTGGTTTCACTCCCGATCAAGAAATTGTTTAATCACCCAAGGCTCCTCATCACTCATATGTATGCATTTAAGATACATCTCACACACAGGTCACACTTCCTCTACTCGAGATGCACGATCCCATTGCTGATGCATTGGAGAAGTCTTACATTGCGAGCACTTGTGCGTGACACAAGTTATCTTTGTTTCTTTCATTTGCTTTCATGTCTTAGTCAAGAGTGTGCTTATGCTTCAAAGTTGCATGTAGTGTCACACAACACCACGATAAGTCCGTGGACTTCCCTTCATGCACTTACACTCACTTATGTCCCATGGGCGCTTTGAAACATGAAGTGTGGCTGTCTTCATTTTTATATCTTTCTTGCTTGCTAGTTCGCACAACCGAGTTGCTCGTAGACCAAGCCTTCACCAACATGGGTTTACCAATGCGCTGGTGGCTGCATTGGAAGTATCACTTCACGTGATCATGCCCATGCATTGTTAGTGTAAGAGTAGGAGTAGGATTAGTGTTTGCTTTCAGTTGTTTGCTTACATGCTTGTTTGCTTTCATGCTTTGTTTGCTTGTTTGTTTGCATGCCTGTTTTCTGATGCAGAAGCATTCAACCCAAGAGAAAATCATTGTATTTTAGTAGGCATAGGGGGTCATGTATTTTAAGGAAGTTGGATTCCTAAGTGATGAATTAATGTAATATTTAGGCTTTTGAGTGCATAGAATAGGAATTAATTAGATAATGTGAGATATCTTGTAAATGCTCTCAAATAAATGAGAACATGAGTGGTTAGTAATGACAAAAGAGTTAGAAGTCAATTATAACTCTTAAAGCAGTTCATGATTCGAGGAACTAGAGAGAGTTCTTAGGAATTAAATGAAGTTAGTAGTGGACATATAGGATAGAGGACATTTAGGAGTCAGTTAAGTAGATCTAGGATTTGAACCAAAATTAGTTCAAAGAACCTTTCTGGTATAAATGTAAGCCTATGGGTAGAGTGAAAGGAGGAGGCCATTGATAGTTGAAGATCAGGCCTGTGAGAGACATAGAGTCTCGAATGTAATCATTTGTTTATACTTATGTATACAAAGGTTTATTCCTAGCTCTGTAAATGTGTAAAATGATTATTTTATGAATGAATTACATATGAATTCGTAGGTTCTGTAACAGGGTTGCAGGCAGAATTCTGTAGAACACACAGAAGAGAGAATGATTAAGAGGAATCATCACGGGTCTTTGAATCCAATTGGAAAATCAGAGTGAAGTTCTGGAGAGAGACTGCGATGTGAGAATTCGTAGGGGAGTGAGTTGAGTAACGAAAGAGCGAAAGCCGAAACCCTGAAGGAAAACCTGAAACCATAGAAACCTGAAGAAATGGCATAAATTTTAAGTGAAGTGGAAGAGCGAAGAAATGGTTTTGCAACAGTAGAAGTGTATTTCGGGCAGAAGAAATACTGAAAGCGATATTTTGTGTTTGGCTCTGATTCCACTAATCGAAGGACACATAGCAGTGGAGGAGTGAGGGAAAACCGCTTTATCGGGCGGTTATTTCCCATGCTCATTGTCTACCCAAAATAAATAGCGACTGTTAGATTTGAAGGAGGAAGATCGATGATGGAGGTTCGTTGCTCTGTTTTGTTAATTGGGCGAAAGTCCTACCGTAGGATCGAGTCTTGATCGACGGTCATCAATTGATCTCTTATCGCATTAGGCTAAGGTGAAGGACTAGCGGATAGTGGATAGGCCGATATGTGATTTAGCATCAACCGTCAGATCAACTGTAGGATCAACGATTATGATTTAGTCGCTAATCTCATATTGCAAAGGTCAAGCACCAGCGCTTAATGGAGTAGTGATATGTCGATGGACTGGGAGTGCAGACCCGACGACATATGAACACAGGTATATAAATATTTGAAGTCCGACAAGGACCGAGGGAAAAGGAAAAAGGTATGTTTTGCGGGTTTTTTTTTGTAAATGGTTTATAAAGAAAATAGCACCGATGGAAGGTTTTATGCAATAAGTATTATATAACTAATGTTAAAGAGGGAAAAGGTTATATATATGTGGTTAAGGGGTAACGAAGGTTTAGAAGGGGAATAAGTCCAAATATTAATGATAATGAAGGTTATGAGGGGTTTAAAAGTTCCGATAGGAATGACCTAATAAAAGGATTTAACAAAGTCTTATGTGAAGGCTTGAGGGTTAATTGAGGTCCGATAAGTGGATATTACCTAAGGGTTAGACTATGTTGGTTAGTCTATAAATTATTACCATTGATGATTGAAGATTTGACTCCTTGGTGAGTTAAATACCTGGGACAAGTGTGTTTATGTATTTTACATGCATACTCTGGGTGTATGTGGGGGTGACCCTGGCATCATTTTGGTATCAGAGCAGACTTGTAATTGAAACAATTGGTGTTAAAACATAACAAAGAAATTCTATGTGAAATAATTGAGAAAAAGTTATGTGTCAAAGATGTTTATGCAGGCAAGGAAGGATAAAATTCCAATCTGACAGAAAGTAGACACACAAAGGTGATGTGTAGCAGAACTTGCAGATGGAAGAAACAAAGGACAATCCATTCAAGGTACAGGTGGAATGGTGAAGCAAGATCATGCTAAGATCTTGAAGGTGAGGTGATATGTTCTGTTTTGATTTGAGAATGTGTGTTTATACATTGATATGTAGGTGACAACATAAGAAGGTGTGAAAGTTGCAACAATCTAGAGCAAGGAGCGCTTAATTGGTTCCAAAGGAAAGAACTTGAGAGATGCTAAAAGACTGAGCTCAAAGGAGAGAAGCTTAGTGAGGCATATGTAGAAAGAAGGAGACTTGTTACTGTAGAGGTATTGTTGCAGTTCACAAAGGTAATTCCACAAAGGATGTGGGTAGAATTACCAAGGTAATGAAGGAAGCTAGTAAGACTTTATAAGTGAAAGAAGAGGTGGTTAGAACCAAGTATTTCATTGTGATTGAAATACAAGAGGACAGTTGTGTTCTTGAGAAGTGCAAATGAGTTGAAGCCTAGAAGGAGTAGAGAGAAATGCTCAAAGGAGGTTCCAGAGATAGAGAACCAAGGGCTTGCCAAAAGACCAAGTACAAAGGAAAGATTGGTGAGGTAAGTTGCAACAAGGAGGACTTGTTGTTGTAGAGGCTTTAATGCAACTCATAATGAGTAAGTGAGGAGCTCATGAAGATAGAGAAGAAGAAGATGGCTACTGATAGTCATAATAGAGGTTCTGAGGAAGACCACAATAGAAGAATGATGAAGAAAGAGGATGCCAAGGCAAATGGAAAGAGGATGATTCAAGAGGAAATTGACAAGGAGATTGCAAAGTTAAAAGAACAACTTGATGCATTAAAGAGAATACTTGAGGAAAGACAGAGACTAGGTTGGGTCTTGAGGAAGAAGCCAGTGAAGTGGCATAAGTTGCAGAAAAGGATGCAACAAAGGCAAGTAAGGTGGCTGATGGAAAAAATCAAAGAAGTTGAGTTGGAAATGGAAATGGAAGAGTCCATTTGTGATCCAGAATAGGGAGAAATTCTGGGAGAAAGTGAAGACTACACTGAAGCTAAAGAATTGAGATCAAGTGAAGATCTCATGGACTATTGGGATAGTTCAAAACAACAAGAGGAGATGCTGACTGAAGATGAAGACTTGAAGACTGAAACTTCAAGTGAGGCCAAAGGGTCACATGGTTTTAAATCTGACAATTTGTGTATGTTTGCAAGTGCAACATGTGAAGGACAATTTGCTGATATCGTCATAAAGGAGGAAGAGACAAGCATAATCTAAATTATGTTATGGAAGAAGATGAGATAGATAGGTCTCATATGCAGTTGGAGAAAGATATCAAGCAACCAAGTGAAGGGCTTGAGGAGATTGAAGAGGAGACCAACGAAGAATTTCTGAGTCATAAAGAGAACTTGGAACAACAAGGAGATATGATGAGTGAAGCATCAAGTGAGACCATGAGGTCTTATGTTTTTAAAACTGATAGTTTGTGTATGATGGCAGGTATTGCAGGAGAAAAGAAACCTTTTGAAGATATCTTTAGAGTAGATGAAGATCTAGAAGTAAAAGGTGACAAAGAAAAATTCTCAAAAGAAGAAGAATTTGACTGCATATAGAAGAAAAAGTCTATGGATGAGTCTATAGAAGCTGTCATAGAGATGAGGAATCAGGGTCTTATTCTGATGAATAATGAAAGAATATTGTCTTAGAAAGGTAATCAAATGAGTTTGATTAATGTTATTAATGAAAAAAAATGCAAGAGAATATTAATGAAGATGATGAGACAAGGATAACTCTGGGAGAAGAGTTACAGAGGTACAACATGGCAAAATATATTGAAGAAGAAGGACATCTACTGATAGATGTTAAGGAAGAAGAAGTATATGCAAAAAACTTAGCAAAGGGAAAAAGAACATTTGATTATTTATCAATAACATAGGAAGGTATGGAAAATTGTGTGAAATTTCCAAATTCTACTCTAATTGAAATTATTGATTTATATAGAAAATTAGACTTTCAAAGAAGGGAGTTTGAAAAATAGAGGATAAATGTTCAAGATAGATTGCTGAAAAAGGAAGACAAAAGAATTGTCATGAATGACAATCATAAGAAAAAAGAGATGGTAATGAAAGTTCAACAAATTGACACTGCAAAAGAAGGATTTCACTACAGTGGACAAGAGCAGAGAGATATTATTGGAAAAGATGATATGGGGGAGAGACTAGTTGACAATCTCATGAATTATTTTGAGAATTCAAAACATCATACTGATGTGCTGATGTAGGAGAAAGAAACAGTGCAAGAAATTGAATTGTTTCCAAAGGAAGATAAGGCACAAAATCCTTATGTTTTTTATTTTAACAAGTGCTTTGTGAGTGCAAGTTTTGTTGCAAATGATGAAGAAAATTTGGCACAGATGAGTAGCCAAATAAAGATGAAAGAAGAAGATTCCGTGGAAGAATTCAATCCATGGAACAGAGATGCTAAATTGTTGGAGAGAATGCTGGAAAGTCATGATTTAGTACAGACAAAAATAATCATGAAAGAGGGTAAGGATGAAAGGGAGGCAGTAACCATAGGAGACAAAGCAAAAATAGAAGAAAAAGTAAACCAACAACTACAAAGTAAAAGTAACCAACAATAGTTTGAAGAGTTGGTGGACAGTAGCAATAACCTGAAACAAAGAGAAAGAGGCAAAAGTAAGAGGCAGATTATAGACCAATACAAAGATGTGCTAGAAAAGGAAATTGAAGATTTGTGGCAACTGCTGATGAAACAGGCCATAGGGAGAAAGTTGATGACAACAGGAAGGATGATCAATCAGAGTATGAACCTAATTGACAAGGAGAAGAAAATGGAGCAAAAGACAACAGGAGTGCAGCAACAACAAAGGAACAAGATATTTGTGCAGTTACAAAACAAAGTATGGGATGCAGGAAGACAAAGATCAGAAGACACATGATAAGGAGATCATGAATATTTTCTACTTTGGGAGTCTGATGCAGGAGCATTGAACCCAAGAGAAAATCATTGTATTTTAGTAGACATAGGGGGTCATGTATTTTAAGGAAGTTGGATTCCTAAGTGATGAATTAATGTAATATTTAGGCTTTTGAGTGCATAGAATAGGAATTAATTAGATAATGTGAGATATCTTGTAAATTCTCTCGAATAAAGGAGAACATGAGTGGTTAGTAATGACAAAAGAGTTAGAAGTCAATTATAACTCTTAAAACAATTCATGATTCGAGGAACTAGAGAGAGTTCTTAGGAATTAAATGAAGTTAGAAGTGGACATAGAAGATAGAGGACATCTAGGAGTCAGTTCATTAGATCTAGGATTTGAACCAGGATTTGCTTGATTTCTTTGAACGCTTGCTGTCATTTACATATATATTAGCTTATCCTAGCTCTATTTTAGTTTTCGTTGCTATCTCATTTCCTTCGCATGCATGAAACTATTTTGCATGGACGTTCACCCAACCGATGAACTGCCTAACCCACATGCATGTTGATTTATTTGTTAAATATTTCATTCATGTTTTGCATGCACTGTTAATCACTTCTGCTATCACTTAGTGTCGCCCTGCATTCATTGACTTACCTTTTTTCAGTTGCCCGTCGGCGAGTCGGGCCAACCTTGGCTCGGACTCTGCCTTCACCAAGGCTACATTGCGCAATCTAAGGAAGGAAGGCTTACCTTCCTCTCCAGATTTGCGCATTCTTGCCCAACACTGGCCTTCAGGACTATTTTGCTTATTTTTGGTGGACAATGGCTGCTTGGCCCAAGAAATTGCGCAAATCTGTCCCTAGGCCAATAGTCCTTCCGAGCTGGAATTGCACATTGTAGAATCCCAGTAGTCAGCAGCCAGAATGGACTGTGCATTGCACAGTTCCAGCAGTCATCCAGTCTCCCAGTATCCCAGACTATAGGGGGGGGGGTGAATCAGTACTTACAATCTACAACTTTTTCATTTCCATAATCAGATTTATATACACTACTTCAGTGAAGGGAAGTCGCGTGTGCACGCAACTGTTCTTGAGGAAACCAATGTATTTCCAGTGAACTTATGATTTAGTTAATTCATCATATGTTGATCTTTAATCAGTGCTTCAGTACTTCATTAAACATTAAACAATAACCATGTGCAGTAATAAAAGAATAAACCATCACACATAAGTAACACATATGAACACCAAGATTTAAGATGGAAACCCAATGTGGGTGAAAACCACCTACTATTGTCGTCTTTGTCTTCTTTTAATAATAAGAAAATCTGTTTACAATATTGTACTGGTGCAAACTCATACCAGTACGTAGGCTTCTACCTGCAAAAGGTTACAACCTTCTCTTGTTCTCCAACTTCTACTGGAAGGGAGCTACAACCCCTAGCTCTTGTACTAGTCGATATGTTTACTAGTACGTAGGCGCCGACCCACTGAAGGTGCCAACCTTCACTTGTTTTCCAGCTACTTCTGGAAGGGAGCTCCAACCCCGTGGCTCTTGTACTGGCTGATATGTTTACCAGTATGTAGGCACAGACCTACAGAAGGCTACAACCTTCTCTCTTCCTCTAGGGACCATGTTTCATGAATTTTTAGACTGGATACTCCTGGAACACAACACCATAATCTAAAGGCCACATTTCATCAAATTTTCATACTAGACCCATCAACAACATTGAAGCTCAAAATCATAACTGCAATACAACATCAAATACATATGCATCAACCAATCACTGAAAATTCAATCATCACTCTCTGAATTAGCCACAACTCAATCAATCACTGACAACCTCTGAACCTCTGGCACAACTGAATCATTCATCCATACTTAATCAACTTCAACCAATCAACTGGAACAGATAGATCACTGTAACCAGTACACAGATCTGAACCCAAAACACTTCATCATCATTCAGAATCAATTGTAACCTCAAAACCATGCATCAAAGTGTATACGCTACTTGGCTGAACCCAAACTACATGTATACGCTACTTCCTTTAGCCCAACCTGCATATATCTCTAAAGATACTGAATCATAAAACTTTTGAACCACAAACTATACCAACCAGTGACATTCTGAAGGTCTACTGTCATATTACTGAGTTCTAAACAAATAGCAACAAGGATGACCCTTCCTTCTCAATCAATTAATCAATTAGATTCAATTTCCTTATATATTCAGTTCTACTTCCAGATCTAAGAAGGCATCATTGAAAAACAACAGTAAAATAGTAGTACTGATCTGATAGATCAATCATCCTTAAACATCAAGCTTTTCCTTTGCATACGCTACTTGGAAGAGCTGAACCAGTGTGTGTACACAACTTCACCAAAGCGAACCAGTGTATAGATCTGCAAATACTTATTTATAACTTCGCTGCACTTCCCAACTTCAGACATACCCAGATCATCATATATAAGGGATAAAATATGTGTTAGCAATCAGATCTAACCCATCCATTATCATATCAGATAATGATAAATCATTATGATCCTTATCCATCATTATATCTCATCACAATCAATCAATCTGAACATTCAGAACACTGTCACCAGAATGCAGTCACTAGAACACAAAGCATAACCCAGAATTCTGCATCAACAACCATAACCAATTGCAACTTAAAATATCATAGTCCATAAGGTATACGCTACTTCGATGTGTCGAACTAGCATGTATATGCGCTTTTACAAAGCGAAACAATGTACATATCTGCAAATACTAACTTAAAATTTCACAACTATTCCAGACTTCAGTTATACTCAAATCATAACATTTACAAAATAAAACATGCATCAATATTCAGATCTAGACTGTCCATGATAAAACCACATAATGATAATTCATTTCATGCTTTATGATCCCGATCCATCATCGATCATCAACCACATAGGTGCATCCTTAGTTCAGATCAAGCAAAGCATCAGAAGCTCATAACCTGTATATATGATCTAACACTTCATATTCTATTCAATACTTGAACACCTTGGCCTAATGATCTTCTCCTCCTTATATAGTTTTAGGCCTTTCTCAATACCTTGGACCAAAACCACTTAGGACCAATACCTTGGACCAAATACCTAGGGTTAATACCTCGGACCAAATACCTTGGATCAATACCTTGGACCAAAATACCTTGGACTAAATACCTCAGACCAAAACCTTGGTTTTCCAACATGTAAGCGCTTCTCCTCCTGTGAAAGTGCATGTATATGTATACGCTCCTTTTGTTCTGTTAACCGGCGTGTATATGCTCTTTTTGTACAGTGAACCCGCGTATACAACTTAACATACCTGAAAATGTCCTTTTTATTCAACTTCTTGATTCTAATATGTAGTCCTTTGTTTCTTCATCCTATTCTTTTGTACCATGACTTTGTTACTTCTGAATAGACCTAATATAATGAGATTTTCCATTGTACATTACTTCTGAACTAGTTCCTTTGAACTTCCTTGCATTTTGTCACATCTGTAAACACATCTGCTATGCATTCTGTCACTTTTGATATCTCTCCTGTAGATTCATCTAGTTACCATGTACAAGTGAGTTGTTCTACTACAAGTGGGTTGCCATCAAGTACAACACATACATCATAATGCCAACAACAAGTCAGTTCTCATGTTCATTTTGGTTTTCGACTGACAGATTGATTGCTATGAGTGATGCCATGTCTCTAGGTATCGTTGGTGTTCATCTACCTCTCAACAGTACAGGTACAATGGTTTCCAGGAGAGTAGAGACGAGGACACTGTTTAGAGCATGCGTGGGGATGCAGTTGATCAAGTGTCTATGAGCTTGCTGTAATGTCCCCTAATAATACTAATAATAAATAAATAATATAATATTGTTTATAAGCAAATAACTAATAAACAATAAAGAAAAGATAATATTAGTAAATAGATAATAAATAATAAAGAAATATAATAATAACAAATAAATAAAATAGTAAATAACAATACTAGAGTTCTAAATAAGTAGATATAAAAGTAAAACTATAAAATAGTAATAAAAATTAAAGTTAACAAAAAGTAAAATAAAATAAGAAAGAGTTAACTAAAAGAACTATGAAAATAGTAAAAATAAGTAAAGTTATCAAAAAGTAAAAATGAATAAAATAAGAAAGAAATAAATTAAGATAAAATTTAACTTAAGTAAATCTTAAAATAAAAAGATAAAAGTTGCATGTTGACACATGGAATGTGTGCATGCTGTTCCCCTTCCAATGTTTGCTTTATTTAATAGATGGTGAGGAAGATGAGAGATCATTCCATGATTCCTTCATCCATTCTCTTGGGAGAAAAGTGTTGTGAGACAAAGGATTCCCTGAAAGTAGTACGTTGATTGAGGGCTCGGGGGTGGCCAGTTGTAGAAAGATTTTGTGCAACTGAGCTTACAGTTGGGTGGAGAGTCGTCCCCAAAACTATGCTGCGGTTATCAGGATTCAAATAACTTTCAACTCTGAAATTACAAGTAAGGAATATCATCAATATAGGTAAGTTGCTTTTGCTCCTATTTCTTAAAAAATGATATGCTAATTAGTTGAAGAGAGGTGTGTTGATTGTAAATCACATAAGTGATATAATTAGTTTCATGTTTTAATTTTGGGGTTGTTACACTTGCCTACTCACGAAGACATCAAGATGTTTGTAGACAAGGACATCAAGCTGTTCATAAACAAGGACATCAAGCGGCAACATCACATCGAGCAACATCATGAACAGAAACTGAAGATAACATACCAAATGCAATGAATGCAAGGAGGAGGGTTGTTGACAACACGGAGTTGGAACAAGGTTGCAACGAATGCAAGAGGAGGGTTGTTGACAACACAGAGGCGGAACAAGGTTGCAACGAATGCAAGAGGAGGGTTGTTGAAAACACATAGGTGGAACAAGATTGCAAGCTCAAGTAGGTCCATTGATGATGAAAGCAACTTTGGAGACTCCTACTATGGAGGGACGATGCAACATGAAGATCGAAAGAAGATGTAATAAAGAAGGAGTTGTATGTGATGAAGCAGCAACTCAGGAAGAACATGAATCTGCACAGACAGGCAAATGAGTTGTAGCAGGAACATGAACAATAATGAGCACAACATGCATTCATGGATGAAACTGCACCCATACAAGTTAAAGATTCATCCTAGCAGTTGATATAAAGCAAACATGGTGAGCAGTAGTTGTTGATTGCATGCAAGGGATTCAACATCATGCATGTCATTGAGTGCACAGATGAAATCCAACCCATTCAACACACTCACCAAGGCGAAGACAAGAAGCAAGTCCAATTGGAGCTGAACATGTACTTCGGCAAGTTCATGCGCCTGACCACCAACACACTGTGGTGAAGTAAAATTATAAGTGCGGACACGAACGAATTCCTCTAGCCCGATAATGGATCTAGCCACAACAGATACATTCTATGGAAGATTTCCTTAGGTTAGAATCAATCAATAGGGCCTACCTCTTGGTCGCTTATCTTGCTTGATGATGTCCTCGCTTGCTCGCTCTAGCAATCTCTCGCTTCCTTCTTCAAGTTCCTGAAACAAGTAAACAAGAATAGACAACAAACATAATAACAAAAAAATTGCAATTCAACCTACTTAACAAGTCAAGAAGAATTAAGACATGGATATGTAATATTACAAAACATGTAGGAAATCAATCGATAGTTGCATATATTAATGTCAAAGAGAGATTACAACCATTCGTCTTGACGCTACAGTCTTCCTCTGACAAGACCAGGGTCCTACACACTTTTGCTAGCATTCCATGATGGCTTCAAACAAAAATAGTTTAAAGGCTCTTCCATTTAGGCTTCAATCCAAACCAGAACACACTTCTCCCTCAACACAACTAGATAGGTACAACTAGTAATAGCTTGCTTGTCTACTTTAAAATAGTATCAACACTTTGCAACTATAACACTCACACTCAACCAAAACTATCAACTGTGACTAGTTTGTGCTCGGGAAGAAGGGAGGTTTATATAGGAAATATGGATGGGAGATGGATCCTCTTCTCATGGGAGAAGGACTTATCCCTTGAGTTAGTTCCATCATTATAGGGGAAAGGAGCCCAAACTATCATCCTCGACTCCATTCGACCAAACCATTTACCAAACTTCTGTTACGGAGCTTCTAGAGCTGGAAGCTTCGGCTCTAATTTAAAAAAATTTCCATAACAGGACCGACACGAATAAAACACAACTTAGTTGCTTCAATCGATGCGAGGAGTAGTGCTAATCTCTGCACATTGGCGCGGGGGAGACAAAGGCCATTAGTGCCAGTCTTACAAACTAGGCAAAACAAAAGATTCAGGGGAAATGGTACAAAACGGAAATGATCTGCTCATGAAGAGGGACATAATGGGAGTTTCTCCATGAAGGCAAAGCATGCAGGTTTCACTGTAGAGGTCCTCCAGGATTAAGGAACAGGGAGTACAGGGACAATGACAAAATGTTGTGTAACAAATGGCCCCTGAAGCGTGAAGGCCAAGCTAGAGTGAGGGATGAAATGCTTTATAAATTAGTGAGGGGAACCGGTTTGCCATCGGAAAACCTGCAAGCAAGTACAGATACATATACATAAACTGAGATCTCTATCAATTGATACATGAATCGTGGCATGGATGCAACCATCCAGAGAATGATCATTTAAATGGATCCAGGTATGGGCGCAACCATCCATTAAAGATGATCATAATGAAACCAAGGTATGGTCGCAACCATCCAATAATGAGAAGGATCACATATGATAACTCATGGCATGGTCGCATCCAACCATCTGATAGAGACATGCATATCATCATAACCATGTCACACCACTTCCCAACTTGGACTTTTGTGATCTGAGTCGAGGGTCTTGCGCTCCAACACGACCCGATCAAAGTACAGTCCCTAGCATGTGAATAGATGTGTTGACATTGAACATGCTAGAAAGTCACTTGATTACCAGCCAATGATGTAAACTGTTAACAAGCGCGAGAGAAGCCACCAATAATGACAATGGTCCTCAAGATACTATCAACATAATTCATGGAATGTGAATACAGGGACTGAAGTCGAAAACCCGTGAAATCAGTCGATCGAAAGCCAATGATGTGAACTTGTCATCGAGTGCGAAGAAATTGCCATTACGACATGCAATCTCTAAGGTACTGGAAGGGATTCTCTCGGTCAACTTCTCGGATAATGAGTTGAAGTCGATGGAAAGCGACTATGTTGAAGGAGGGCCATAATGAATCCCACATCATCGACGCGAGACAGGAGGATGTAAAATGATTTTGGATGATATAGAAAATCAGAGGTAAGTGTAACTACAAAAGGACAAATCTTGAACATATCGGTGACACAACTGGGAGTTTCGTAGCTTTTGGATCCATAGGATTGGTGGTCATGATGATATAGCAAAGATCAGATGGAAGGAAAAAATGAATGGCCCAAACCCTGGAAGGTCAACGATACAAAGGAGGATGTCCCAACCCAACAAAAAGCAAAAAGTGTCATGTTCAAGAGTGAGCTTCCAACACGACTGATAGATTTCCAAATTTCCCCCCACCATTTCTGGCAAGTACCCCAATTATTTTTTAATCACAAGCTTAAAGGGGATAAAATATGCTTGCACTGTAAGTTCATCCTTCGGATGAATCCGACCTAGTAAGTTTAACTAGCCCTAGGAAGGAGAAGCTCATGTTCATCATGGTGACGAATTCAATGTTGTTTAATAGTTTAACGAGTTCGACAAAGGTGTAACTCGGTATCTTTTTCATGTTTAGAGAGTTTGAAAAAGACGCGTAAAAGAAAACTCCACATGGCGCCTTTTCATACATTTGTGTTCTCGAGCCCGAAAAATTAGAAAATAATACTCGAAAGAACCACTTGACCATTTCAGTCAAGGAATACCTTTTTCATAAATAGTGCCTCCCAACCTAGAAAAGGGGTAAACTTATATTGGTCGCACGTCGTTTCGCATCCGTTAACAAGTTTAAAACGACAAGGGCTCGGCCATCTTTTCGTTTTTAAAGGGTCAAAAAAGAGCTTGAAAGTAGATCCCCCATTTTTATTCTCTTTAACGAGTTAAAAAGGGAAAAATACTCGGTAATATTTTCATTTTTTACGAGTCAGAAAAGTCCTTAAAGGTGACTTGTCCTAGAGGAATGAGTGGTATAAAGGGTAGAAACTAGTTCCGCCAAAGGGAGGAACAACTCAAAACATGTAATGGTCAAGAGGCTGGATAATAAAACCACTCATCGCTGCAGTTTCTCAGGAAAGGAAAACCAACCAAGTGAGAGCATACGATCAGCCAAAGAGATGCTGGCGACGGAATGAAACAACCAAGGCTCATCTAGCAGAATTAGCTGATAAAAATGGCAATCACGAGATGTAAATTGGGCATGGGTTCATTTTTACACAAGTTTGAACCATGGAGAAATATGCTTGGATTCGGTTTCATGTTTACACAAGATTGAAACGAAAAACGATGCTTGCTATAAGTTTGAATACCTCGACATAATGAATCAATCGAGGTACATCCCCCCCAAGCTTCATTTTCGTCAACTAGGTGGATGGAATGAAGGTTCACTTTCGAGACCTTGGAAAGACTAGATTGAGATTTTACAAGAGCTTAATCAAAGACTTGATTTTGGAAAGGGATTTACTTCATTTTTTAACGAGGTTTACATAGTAAAAGAACTATCCTCGAGACCCTTGTTTCATTTTTTAACGAGCTTGACACAAAACAAAAAACTATGCTCATGATGCCTTGTTTCATTTTTTAATGAGGTTGACACAAGACCAGGAACTCTCCTCATGATGCCTTGTTTCATTTTTTAACGAGGTTGACACAAGACCAGGAACTATCCTCACTAATCTGATTAGGGACCATACGAGAACATGGCTCCCAAGAGGTCTTCACTAGATGGAAGAACCACGCTCTGGGAATAATACATGTCATTTGGTACCATAAATAGATCGGGTTCCAATGCCCCCATTACATATGTACTATACCATCTATGTGATCATCAATAGATGTGGAGGCGAAATGTGTAACCACATAATTGACATGTGGTGAGGAAGGTACTACTTGCAAACAAGACTTGATAGGGGACGATGGTTGCAAAGGAGGTGTCTGGTTACCAATGAACAATAGTTGATCAATAGTCACAATTATCCCTTCATGTGGAAAACAAACCACATGGAAAAGCGAAGAAACAAGAGCTCTCATGACATAAACGTAGTCACATCCAAGGAGAAGATTGAAATCTAATGTACCTTGGACTACCATCACGTCTATATAGACTGTCTTTCCTCCCAAAGTAATAGGAAACTTCGAAAGGATCTGTATAGGTTGACTGGTTCCTTCGTTGAAAGCTAACAGATTCTGGGTGACAGGCACAAGCTATGGGGAACACAAAGCTTACCAAGTAGTAGAAGACATGATGCTAACTTGCGCACCTTCATCTAATATAGCGCCAGGTACTACCATATTATAGGCTTGTACTGTGATCTGGAAAGGCACATAAAATGAGAGGTGGAAAGCAGTCAATGGACCCCAATCGAAAGAAACAACATAACTACTTGGTGGGGGTATCATATGATTGCCCCCATGTTGTACATGAATAGGAGAAGGACTCTCCTAAACAATCGAGATGTGAGGGTCACTCTTTGATTCATGAGAATATGAGGAGATGAGAAGAACATGGGCAGTATGATCACCACTCGCTTTCGGGACAGAGTGACAACTGGTGGCAGAACCAAGTCGACACTATTTTCGACCAATGATTGGTCGAAAATGGACACAAGAGAGTCTCGCTTAGGAAGAGTAGGACGAGAAAGAGATGAACTTAAGTCAATATCTTGACCAACCAGGAGAGGGTTAAAAGAAAGCCTCTGATAACCAATAGGAAGTTGGGGTTGAGGAGCTACAAGGTTTTCCAAAACTTTGGAAGCTTTATCCATAAGAGGACAAAGGTGAAGAAGATGCTCTCCTTCACATAACCTACAGGGGAATCTAATATTTCCCTTCTTCTTACCATCGCTAGCCAAGGGTGTAGCATTGAAATGATCTCTAGAGGTTGACAGGGATGGTCAGATCAGGTTTTAAGACTATACCTCTAAGACTTTGGGAATGCAAGGAAAATATCGAAGGAGATGGTCACCCTTACACAAGTTGCAAGGGAATTTGAACTTCTGCAAAGGATCAGAAGGTTTGTTGGCAGGAAGTGCATTTGGAGCAATAGTTGCACGGTTGGCCTCTTGCTTATTTGAAGTCTTATTCTTCGTCTTCTTCTTCTTATTCTTAGCCTTTTGGTTACTGGATTTCAAACTTTCGCCAGGCAAAGTAGAAGAGGAGGGTGAAGAAATAGGGGAAGAAGGTGAGGGGTCAACTTGAGAATCATCGTGATGTGATTCAAATGAAGGAGATGGCGGGGCATGAGTTGGGATACTCAGGATCACCAAGGTCGAAAATAACCACATAGGTAAACCAATGGTTAACCCAGGGAGAGACAACATTGCCATATAAGGAGCACCAACATTTCCAAAGGAGGGAAAAGGACCAAGATTCCCATTCGAGGGGAATCCTTGAATGGTGGGCTCTGGAAATGTTGCCATTGGAATCGACCCTAAATAATTACTAAGGAAGATAACTTTTACCAGGAATATTTCATGGGAAGTTAATTTTAGAACACTAAAACAAAACTTTACGTTTTCGTGTTCTAAGAGTCGAGAAAAGGATGAAAGATGACTCTAGTCACTTTCGGAGTTAACGATCTCGAAAGGGAAAGTGCTCGATGATCTTTTCAAATTTAAAGAGTAAATAAAGATAAAAAATGACTACTCATGGTATTCTTAGGTAAAGGTTTACCAGGTAATCGTGAACTATAGAATACCTCCCGGTGAATCGAGAAGTATGGGCAGGCAATCTCCCCGAAAGCTGTGTTTGGTGTATCACGTTTACAAGGTGACGGACTCAGCTTCCAATGGATAAAGGGTTGCAAACCTAGTGGGGTCTCCCTTTATATACATGACGGTACGGGGCACAAGTCTGTACTAGCACTGTCTAATGTCAAAACAAATGACATCTACTAGGTTTAAAGACACAGGAACATGTCTCTAGCCTAGACCACTAAATGTGAGCGTTAAGTTTCAATGATTCCTTAGGTTAATTCAATAAATTTTAATGGTTGATCTTGAATTAGGTTTCAATTACAAGGCCCTACCGCTATCATAAGAAAACTCCTATATGCAACTATATGAGAAAAGAGATCTTTGTCTTCGATGAAAGTTATCACTAATTGAGAGATAGAGAACACAAAATTAATGCAACAAACGAAGAATGAAATATTTCACTAATAAATCTCCTAAATGCACTTAATCTTCCTATAACAACAAAAGAAGTTTCATTTCATTTCATTTCCAATGCTTATGATGATGCAATTCTAGCTTCTCAGTAACGCTACTAATGCAATATTTTCGCCTAATTAAACTAGAATGATCTCCTTTTTCATAAAATGCAAAATGAATTTTTCACATAAAGCACTTTAAATGAAAGTTTTCACAATTACGAACAAACAAGCATCAATCAAATCCAAAGCATTATAAATGAAACTAAAAGCAACTTCTTCCCTAAATCAAACCAACCAAACACATAAATGCTTCAATCGACAAACCAAGCAATGTAATCTATGCTTGGAAAGAGAAAAGAGACACTCGAAATAAGAGAACAAATGACACTCTTTCACTCATTCAATTGAAAACAAAACATCCTAGTCACTTCTGGGAAGAAGAAGAGAGTCGAAGGGTCAAGACATACTGATACTAGAATGGGAGAAATTTTGATTTTTCTTTACCCTTGAGACCAGAGCGAATTTTGGGCCAAAAGTAGCGCTGATCAGCATGACTAACCAATACTATAACTAGCGACGATGGCTGATCGGCACGACTGACCAATACTACAACTAGTGTTGATGGCTGGTCGGCACAACTTTTTGGCAAAAAATAGCGCTGATCGAGGGATTCAAAGAAAAAATAAAAATAACTTCACATAGGGCCAGACTTAACACATCAAAGGGTGGGCTAAACCAAGCAAGCACACAAACCAAGCTAGATGAAGCTCTCTAGATAGGGAGAAGACGGTCTAAAAGGCTTACAGGGTCAAAATCATGAGAGCAAAAAACACTGGCCAAGATTGGGGACAAACCCTAATCTTCTCTTACAAGCATCGATGCGACTTCCTAACTGACAACAAGTGCCAGAGGATGGTCAACGCGACTATTTCTCAGCAACTCATGCTGGTAGGCACGACTGTTAGCAGATTAAGCACGCTGATTGAGGTAGCTAAGGAAAAATAATTTTTTTTTGAAAACAGGGACCAGATTTGCTACTATGAATTTTAGACTTAGGCAAGTAAGCAGGAGAAAAGAAGCAGAACCAAAGAGAAAACATGAAACTAGAAAATTTCTCACGAAAACATGAAATCCAAAACAAACAAAAGGATGGGATCTCCCCAGTGGAGTCACCAATGTGTGGTGAAGTAAAATTATAAGTGCGGACACGAACGAATTCCTCTAGCCTGATAATGGGTCTAGCCACAATAGATACATTCTATGGAAGATTTCCTTAGGTTAGAATTAATCAAGAGGGCCTACCGCTTGGTCGCTTATCCTACTTGATGATGTCCTCGCTTGCTTGCTCCAACAATCTCTTGCTTCCTTCTTCAAGTTCTTGAAACAAATAAACAACAACAGACAACAAACGTAATAATAGACAACTTGCAATTCAACTTGCTTAACAAGTCAAGAAGAATTAAGACATGGATATGTAATATTACAAAACATGTAGGAAATCAATCGATAGTTGCATATATTAATGTCAAAGAGAGATTACAACCATATGTCTTGATGCTGTAGTCTTCCTTTGACAAGACCAGGTTCCCACACACTTCTGCTAGCATTCCACGATGGCTTCAAACAACAATAGTTTAAAGGCTCTTCCCTTTAGGTTTCACTCCAAACCAAAACAAACTTCTCCCTCAACACAACTAGATAGCTACAACTAGTAATAGCTTGCTTGTCTACTCCAAAATAGTATCAACACTCTACAACTATAACACTCACACTCAACCAAAACTATCAACTGTGACTAGTTTGTGCTTGGGAAGAAGGGAGGTTTATATAGGAAATACGAATGGGAGATGGATCCTCTTCTCATGGGAGAGGGACTTATCCCTTGAGGTAGTTCCATCATTATAGGGGAAAGGAGCCCAAACTATCATCCTCGACCCCATCCAGCCACACCATTTACCAAACTTCCATTACGGAGCTTCTAGAGCTGGAAGATTCGACTCTAATTTAAAAAATTTTCCATAACAGGACCGGTGCGACTGAAACACAACTCAGTTGCTCTGGCCGACGTGAGGAGTAGTGCTAATATCTGCACATCGGTGCGAGGGAGACAAGGCCATTAGCGCAAGTCTTGTAAACTGGGCAAAACAGAAGTTTAAGGGGAAATGGTGTAAAAGGGAAATGATATGATAATGAAGAGGGACATAATGGGAGCTTCTCCATGAAGGCAAAGCATGCGGGGTTCACTGTAGACGTCCTCTAGGATCAAGGAATGGGGAGTACGGGGATAGTGACAAAATGTTGTGTAACACACACACTTGAAGATCAGCACAACCATTATGCATCAGTGTGTTGCTGGTTCAACTGCACCCAAGAAGACCATGCGCATGATAGCAGACGAGCTGGATGAAGGAGCCAAACCAATGCACCGGTTGCAATAGAGGCAGGAGTTCTCTTCAACAAGATTTCACGACGAGGTGCATGCACACCATCATGGACAACCGAACTTGGCATCAACTCACCATCACAAGCATGTCAAAGAGTTGGTCTCACCACAACGAATCGATTGTCAGTGATGTCTTGCTTGGTTTTCTCAAGCCATAATGTTTCAGATGAGTACATGTGCATTGTAACGTTGAGTCATGTCACGCGTAAGTCAAGTGTCAATAGTTGGATGTAATAGTCATAGAGTAGGTGAAGAGTCATAAGGGTAGTTGAATGGTCACAAAGGGGAATGTCAAGGGTCACCCCAACCTTTGCTATAAATAGTCCCTCATAACTCATTTTATAGGCTCTTGGCCAGCCAAGCTTCTACTAAGACTATTTTAAAGAAGGCTTGGATAGTATTGTAACGCGCCTTGGCTTCTCCACTGCATGGAGCTAGTACATCTCTTTGGAGGAGTAGGCGAATGTGGCTGTAACGTTCCACTGTTGGGGCTAGCAGGTTTACATGGCTGTATTGTATGATTGTGACTTACACTTCTTTAAATAATAAGAGCCAACACATTTTCATGCATATGTTGTTATTGTAGTTGGACTGCTCCAGTTGCATTAATGATATGTGCTGTTTAACTTACGTACTTGTGTATGAATCGATTCACATGAAATTATATGAATCTTGTTGTTAATGTGTTGCATATGTTGTTAATTTTGTCACCGTCCATGTTGACTACTCTGCCGGACATAAGACAAACATTTTAATCAAACCTTTCTATAACAACTATCACACTCATCTCGGACTAATCCATGAGCATTGTACGTGTTATCTTACCTTGAATGATGTGAATGCCGCATTTGAGTGGACTGCTTCGCCAGAAGCTGTGCATCTACTTTGTGTTGTGTGTTCCTAGCTGAGTTGGGACTAATCCCTTTCAACCTAGAACTCACCTTCACCTCCTCCCCCTTTCGAAGTGTTGGAACCTCTCATACAACTCCCTTAACTCATTGCATCAGTCACACCTTTCCTATTGACATAGTCATCTTACTTGCCTCTGTGCAACATCGCAGTTAAGGCATTACCTTACGACCCACTGCTAGGACTCCTACACCAAACGGTCTGAGGTCTAATTGGGACTTCTTACTGGGGAGATCCCCTTGACATGTTAGCGGGTCTAGCACCATCAACACCAGGTCTTACGTTTCAACAACCTATACAACCGAAATATGGTATGGCTCGTCCTGGATTTCTAGGAGGTATGCAGATTCCAACTGCTTAGGCTATTCCAGGATATATTGGGTATCCTCCTCACGGTACTGGAATCGTCCCTCAGGGTTATCAATATTCATCTCAGGATCCTAACTGCTACTTGCACTTCATTGCAACTTTGGATTTTCCTGACCTCTCTCGGTTAGCTAATGATCCACTTCTTTATTTACCATTTTGGCTAGTCATTCCTACTAAGTTTCCAAGTAATATTCCTAAGTTTGAAGGTAAGTCGGGCGAAGATCCATCCAAGCATGTTATGACATATAATCTTTGGTGCTTGTCCAACTCATTAATCGATGATTATATTAGATTATGACTTTTTCAATAGACCTTAACTGGTTAGGTAACCAAATGGTATGTATAATTGCCGCGCACTTCCTTCATCACATTTAATTCCGTTGCTATAACATTTTTGACCCATTTTCAGTTGCCCGTTTGATATGATAATGGAACGAACTTTTAACTTCTTTAAATTAGTCAATGTCAACCCATATGTCAGATCACATTCATGAATGGAGACAAAGACGTCGCCTGGTTAAAGTTTACATTCCATACCAGATTTTGGTCGAATGGTTCATAAAGTCTCTTTTACCGGTAATAACTGAAGATGTGGCCAAAGGGGGTGTTGTAACTAAGGAGCAAGTCATCGCTCATGCTCAATATCTTGATCTTTTTTATACTCAATTTGGTACTTCCTATGAAAAGATCCCAGATTTACCCCGAACTAGTCAAACTAATCCAGCCGTTATAGGATCACATGCCGCAGATGGCATGATTAGTTTTGTGAGCCAAAAATCTAAGAACAAAGTGAAAAATTCTAAGAAAACTTAGATTTCGACTCTATCTGATTCACCTGAAGAAGATCCTTCTCTCGAAATTACTTTGGAAATTAATGCCATAGAGTCATCTACCGACAAGGGTAAGCAATCCGGAAATAAGAAAAAGGGAAAAGTAAAAGATAAACAAGACACTTTTTCTAAGGATAAATCAAACAAGAATGAATCATATGATGAAAAGAAAAAATTTCGGTATCCTTGCCTAATTTGTGACAAAGATCATTACACCAAGGAGTGCCCACATCATGCTGAAGTTTCCAAAATTTTCAAAAGTTCACCCACTACTGATGTTTTGAAGGATCCTTTTCTTCCCCAAGATAGTAAAATGGTTTCTCATGACCAATCCTCCTCGTCCACATCAACAAATATCATGATTATGTCTTTCAAAGTTATGGTAGCAATTAAATCCAAAGATTACATGTCAAAGGGTCCTGTTGAAGATGGAGATGACTCTAGTCCAGCTGGTCAAACTTCCACATCTACTCCTCCTTCTTCTAAACCATTGCATATTGAAAAAACAAACCCTGATATGATAATTCATTTGCCTCCTAAGGGTATGCTTCTAAAGCGAGCCTTTAATCCTCATGCTAGGGTTGCTCAGAACTATAACATTGTCAAAGATTTGTCTATGTCACCTTTGGCAATATCAGCTCTTGAAGTGCTACAGAATTTTCCAACACAAAGGAAGTTATTACTATCAACCATAGGAGTAGTAGATCCTCATGACTCCAATTTGATTGTTTTTGATCTCGAAAATCATGTCCCACTTCTCCCACACCAAATGGCTTTTCAAATACCAGTTCATGTCAAAACTCGATGAGTTTTTCGAACAATGATTGATGAAGGAGAATCGACATGTATTATGTCCATTGCCTATTGGAAAGATTTGGGTTCTCTAACAATCAATCAATCTCCCACGACTTTGAAAGCCTTTGATGGAAGAGGTTTTCGTTCGTATGGACTTTTAAATGATTTTCCAATCAAATTAGAGGGAAAAATGGTTGCAATAGATGATGAGGTTGGTAATGCTCAACTTGACTATAACCTTTTGTTTGGTTGAAGCTGTACTTATGCCATGGCGACATTAGTCTTGTCATATTTTAGGAGGATCATGTTTCTTCACAAAGGAAGAATTGTGAAAGTAGACCAATTATCCCACTATACCTCAGACCCTAATTCCACTGGTAGTGTGCCTTTTGTTGGAAAATCAACAACTCCATATAAAGAATTTGGTGTTGGTCTTCTCAAAGACTCATCTTTGATGGGAAATTTCGCATTCCCTCCACCTAATTTCCGTCATAATGATGCCCAGATTAACATGATTACACCAAGTACTTTCGAATCGGGAGATCTGTGGAAAGTACCTTCAAAATAAAAAATGATGTTATATGGAAATGAAATGCCTCATAGACCTTTGAGTTAGTCTATAAGGCAATTCAGTCCTTTTCCAACTCATCAACATTTGAAGACAATCAAATGAATACGATTATTGATGAATATTCTTATTTGTCACGCTTGGAACCAATCTCTATGCCCGATCCTTTTAACACACATTTTTTAACTGATGAAGGGATTATGGAAGTTATGACCTTGGACAAAATGCCATGGAATGATACTCATCATTGTTGAAACTTCTTGCCATCTTTTGACAAAATTGAGAATAATTTCTCATCTATGTTTTTATCTAAGACCCTTAGTGATCCTCAATGTTTGATATCTACCCTTTCTTCCAGTTCTGAACAAAATTTAGGGAACATATCGGAAACGATATCCATAGATATCTCAATGAAACTTGGGGTAACTGAAAATATTCATATAGGGGCTTCTTGTTCTTTAGAAGAGATTCAAACTTGCAAATCCCCATTTCAGGAATTCTATGACATCTTTGGCTAGTTATATGAAGAAATGCTAGGAATCGAACCTAGCATAGTTGTACATGAAATAAAAACTTATCTGGATGCGAAGCCCGTAGGCAATGGTTACACATCCACAAAAAGCTACTACTATCAAGACTAAGGTTGAATTTTTTTTGAAAGCAGGATTCATCTACCCCATTTTTTTGACTGATTGGGTATCAAATATTATTTTCGTTAATAAAAAACAAGGAACTATTCCAGTATGTGTTGATTACAAAGATATTAATAAAGCTTGTCCCAACGAAAATTATCCAAGTCTGTATATCGACCAAATTGTCGATGACTGTGCCAAGTGTGAGGTGAATTTACGAAGTAAACTAACACAAGTGTTTTACTTATCAATTCGGGTTTGTAGACTTGGAAGCACATCCAAAGTATATGGATTTAAGGTAAAGTCAATTTCAGAAGGCAAGGCTCAAAAGTTAAAGGACATTCTCGTAAAGGATGCTACTTCTTACACTTAGGACAAAATATTGATAGTATTTTTTCTTGTTGTTGTTGTTTCTTCTTTGCTTTCAATACATCAACCTGTGTTCCTAAGGTGCTCAAAAGACCAATTTTAAAGTTTTCTAACAAACTCCCTATTTTTGTTCTTGTTACTCCTCCTATTGTTGATCTTGAAGTTATATCTCTTTTTCCTGTTTTGGCTCTACCTCTAGAATACTTCTGACGTAATTCAACAATTTCATGAAATGGTAAATATGAAATATCTCCTTTACTCATCACATTGAGAATATCAAGATGCTCATCTCGTATTACTTTGAGAAAAATTGTTCTAATGGTATTAGGATTTAGAGAATGTTGTTTGGATTTTTGTAAGTTATAAATAAATCGTTCTAAGTATTCTTCCAAACTCTCATCTTCTTGTTGAGACATCCTAAAAACATCTTCCTTTGACTCTCTAGGCCTACAATAGGGTTGATACTTCTTAAGAAAAAAATTCCTCATGTCTTCCCAAGAAGTTATAGTGTGTTCTCCTAATCCCATAAACCATTTTAATGCAACTGCTTTAAGAGTAGCAGGAAAAATACGAAGCTTATGTTTATGATCAATATAACCATAAGTGCGACATAAGATATCAAATTCAAAATGAATGAATCAAGATCTTCAGAGGACATTGCATAGAAATTTGGTAAAACCGAAGGTGGAATATTTTTCATTTTTACCTCTTCTCCAAGAATTTCCCTAGTATCTAAAATTGGGAGTCCAAAAGTAGCTCCTTCATCATTCTCTATTTCTGCATCTTGTCTTCCCTTATGATCATATTCTCTTTTGGCATCTTCTTCTCTTTTCCTTTCTGCTTCTCTTCTTGTCTCTTCTTCCCTTTTTCTTTGCCATTAGTTTTGTTGTTTTTCATATTGTAACCTTTGTTCTGGAGTGAGTATTAGGATGTTAGGTCCTCGCCCTTCTTCCGCCATATGTTTTTCAGAAGTTTCAAATGTTATAGCAACAAATTGAGATTGTGTATTTTCAACTTGTTTTGTTTGTTCAGAAATAGTTTCAAAGATAGGTTGATCTAGTTGTTCAAAGATAGGCTAATCTAACTATTCAATAATAGGCTAATCAATTGGTTTTTTTTGTCTCTCTTTGTTTTCCCGTGGAAGATGTTCCTGTTTGTTTTTTATTTTTCTTCACTTTATAAGCTAACAAAGTTTGTCTTTCAACAAGTGTTAACCTTTGTCCTGAACGTTGTTTTTCCTCTAACTCTTCCAAGTTGGTTTTCCAGAAATTGGTGTATTTAATTAAAATGGAGGTTTTCCTTCTTCTACCAATGGTTTAGTAGTTGGGAGGTCTTGTTTTGTGTATCTACCCTTTCATCTCTTTGTCTAGGCATGAATGACCATAATGAAAAATCCTAATTTTTTATGTTTTTGTTTTCTTTAATGATATTCCTATTTTGATTAAATCTGAATATGCTTCCCCAACAATGACGCCAAAAATGTCAGGTCAATTTACTAAGTAAACTAACACAGGTGTTTTATTTGTCAATCTAGGTTTGTAGACTTGGAAGCACGTCTAAAGTATATGGATTTCAGGTAAAGTCAATTTCGGAAGGCAAGCCTCAAAAGTTAAAGGAAATGCATATTACAAATAGGTTCTAAGTTTAAAGAAACTAAAAAGTCTTTGATTCAAGATGTAGTAAGCAAAGGAAGAGGCTCCTAACTTAGGAGGTCCTGGTTGTCCTTCCCCACAACACTGTCCTCAAGAAAAGAAACTAAAGAGAATAAATTTGTGATGTGTAGAAAGCAAGAGAAGATGCTCCTAACTTAGGAGGTCCTGGTTGTCCTTCCTCACAATTCTACTCCAACAATATTACAATTTCATCAAATCATAAACTGGAATTCAAGAAACAATTCAAGAAATGTAAAAGGATGATTTTTAGTTGTGATTCATAATTGAATAGAAAGAGAATTTAACGTAAATCCTTTTTTGTCCCCTCGTATGAAAATTAGATTTTAAACCAAACTCATCCAAAAATCATACATAAATCATAACACATCTAAGTAACTGAATCATAAAACTATAATAAGAAATACTGAATCAAAACTATACTAATTTATACAAAATTTAACCAAAGTGTACTTAACTTGGTATGGGGGCTCTCTAACCTTGCCTTGTACACCTGAAGAACTCTTCAGCTACAACTAACCTGATAAAACACTCACAACATGAACAAAAAATAGAAAAGTAGAAATGATTCTTCAAATTATCTCAAAAGTCTCCAATAGTCTCAATACAAAATTACACATTTGAATGGTTCATGAACTATGTTTAAATAGGAAAATCATAAAAAACTTTGCTATAATGGATCTAATAGCCTTATCAATCCTAATCCATCCATACAGGTCGAACTCATCAAGTCTAGTTCACAAAATTAGGAAAATCCCACAAAATAAGAAATCAACCTCTTTTTACTAGGGATTCCTGAATGACAGGTCAAGTTTGACCAACGTTGATCGGGAATGTTTTTGCTCAATTTGACCGAACCAATAGGTGTTCCTTCATCCTTGGTTTCCAAGATTTCTAAATATACACTCAGATATCGCCCAGGTGTCTTGCAAATATGACTTTAATGGAGCTATTACGAGAATTTTTAATGTAGTCCAAATTTATTCTTAAAACTCAATTTTTACAAAAATTTCCAAAAATTGGAAAACTTAATTTAGTTACCCGAATATGCAAAATAAGCATAAAATTAGCCATATATAGGTGAAATAAGATGGAATATGGTAGTAAATAGATGGATTTAAGATATGCAAAAATGACCAAAATTGAGGGCCAACACTAGGAATGAATTTTTTTCATTCACGGATGGATTTTCTGGCTATAATCAGATAAACATACTCCCCACAGATCAATACAAGACTGCATTTATATGCCCAGGAGGAATTTTTTCTTATCGCAAACTCCCATTTGGATTGAAAACTGCTGGCACAACTGTTCAATGAGCAATGTCTTATGCATTCCATGATATCAAGCATATTGTCTAGCCTTATTTAGATGACCTACCGGCTCATTTAATGAAAAGGCAAGATCACCCATTACACTTAAAAGCAATTTTCTTTAGGTGCAAGCACTACAATATTCGCTTGAATTCGTGCAAATGTGTTTTTTGTGTGAAATCAGGTCGGCTTCTAGGTTTCATCATTTCAAAAGAAGGCATTTGTGTCAACCCCCTCAAGATAGGCAATTCTGAATTTGCCTGCTCCTTCTAGCCTTAACTTCAAATTTTGCAGGGGAAAGCAATTTTTTGCATAGATTCATCCACAATTATGCTGAACTAACCCACGGTTTTACTCGAATGTTGAAAAAGGGCATTCCATTTCTTTGGGGTGAGCTTGTTGATAAAGATTTTGATGCATTAAGCACTGACCAATGCACCATTACCGCATCCACCCGATTATCATCGAGATTACTTTCTGTGCTTAGCTACGCCTGATGCCACCATTGGCATGGTGTTAGTCCAAGAGGATGACTCTAGCAGCTAACACATGATTTATTATTTGAGTAGAAGCCTCACTAAAGCTGAGATTAAATATGCACATGTGGAGAAGCTAGCCTTGGCAGCTATATAAGCTGTTCAACGATTCCATCACTATTATATACTTCTCCGAAAAACAACTGTCAATTCAGATTGCAACCCTATGATGTATATTCTCATTAAACAATTTCTAGGGGGAAAATACTCCAAGTGGATAGTTATCTTACAAGAGTTTGATTTGGAATTTGAAAAATCCAAATTAAAGAAATCTTTGATATTCGCCGCACTATTGTGTGACTTTCCTCATACTGATATAGAGACTGTAGTAGAAGATTCTTTTGTTAACGAATCTCTCTTTCTTATTAGTACATTAGATCCGTGGTATGGAGATATCATTATATATCTCCAAACACAAACTTTTAGGCCCGAGTTATCCAAAATTGATCATTGTCAAATTCAATACCAATCCCAACAATACAATATTATTGGTGACACTCTTTACCGTCACGGTATCGATTCTATATTTTGACATTGTTTGACTCTCAAGAGGCTGAAAAAACATTAAATGACTGCCACTCTGGAGCGTGTGGCGGTCACATGTACAGATATGCTATTACCCAAAAGATATTACATGCTGGTTATTTTTGGCCGTCAATGTTTAAAGATTGCATTACTACAATTTGCAAATGCCATAATTGCCAAATCTATGATCGCAAAATGCGAGCACCTCCAACTCATCTTCACCCTATCATAGCTGTTGGTCCTTTTTCCAAATGTGGCATCGACTTCGTCATCTGTAACCCTCACTCGGAAGGGGGGAATGGGTATATTATCCTTGCAGTCGATTACTTTATGAAATAGGCTGAGGTGATGCCTACATATACAGACAATGGCGAAACTGCAACAATTTTCATTTTCAATCATGTAATTGCTTGGTTTGGTGTCCCACAAGCTATTGTTACAAACCATGCTAGTCATTTTTATAAATTTATGATGGTCGAACTACCCGTACAACTTGACCTATGCCATGATAGCTCTACTCCGTACTATCCACAAGCTAATGGTCAGGTCGAAGCTGTCAATAAAGTTTTAACCAATATGATTAAACAAATAGTTGGTATTCATAAAGGAAACTAACATTCTATGCTCTTTTCAACACTATGGGCTTACTGTACTACTGCAAAAACATCAACCAATTTTACTTCTTTCCAACTTGTTTATGGTTTGGAAGCAGTATTACCCATTGAATGTGAAATCCCTTCCCTAAAACTAGATATCAAATTATTACCTGGTACCTTTGTAGACGAAGAACACTTTGTACATTTAGAAAACTTAGATGAAAATTACTGTGATGTGACACTGGTTAGCGAGGCTCACAAAAAACGTGTCAAAGCTCAGTTTGATCAAAAGGTTAATCCTCATTCATATTCAAAAGGTGACCTAGTCTTGGTTTATGATCAATCTCATGACAAGTTAAGTGCAGGAAAGTTCGAACCCATGTGGCATGACCCTTACATCATAAAACATATATTAAGTAGAGGAGCATATGAGCTGGTTGATTACGATGGTATTCCTTTAGAAAAGCCCAAAAATGGTCTTTACCTTAAGAAATATTATCCATAAATTTTTGGTGAAGATCTGTACATTATTTACCATTTTTTAGGTATGTGTGATAATTTTTTTTTTTTTCACATTTTCTACTACTTCTTCTGCTTATCTTGTTTTTACACTTGATTTGCAGATGTTGATGTTCTCTCAGACTTACATTAGCTTTGCTGATGGTGCTAGTCGTAGTACTCATAATTTATCTTCCGCAGCCTATGTTATCTATTTATCTAGTGATGAGCTAGTCTTTATTAATGGAATATGTCTCAGTCAAACAACCAACAACATAGTAGAATATAACGTATTCATTGAGCTATTAGTTGATGCCATCACATTTTGTATCCGTCATTTGATCGTTAGGTTAGATTCACAGCTCGTGGTATTACATTTAAACGGTGTCTATACAGTAAGAAGTCCAACAATGTTAAGAGTGTTTTTACGGGTTCCTCATTTGGAAAGGCAATTTGATTATATTGAATATCAACACATTTCGAGATATTTAAACACATTGATAGATGCATTGGTGAATCATGTGTTAAATAGGCATTTTCAACATTTGTAAATTAAAAACAATATTCATTCATACATTGATCAAGATAAACAATAGGCAAAAGTAGTATTTTTTCATTAAAATAGAGTTTGTATAAAAGTGTGAGTCTACAAAAATATGCCATCCAAGGACATAAGGCCTCGTGGCGTTTTATTTTCTGAATATGCTGACACCAAAAATCAAAATGTGGTCCAAGAAACTAGAACAACTAAGCATGATGATGCTCATGATAGCAAATGATAGCACAAGCAACTCGATGTAGCAAATGTCTAAGGGGCCATGGAACCCCAACTACATGTCTCTGATAGGCACAAGGAATGTCATCCATCTCAGTCTTTGGGATATTCAAAATCAACCTCTCAAGGTTGTGTTCTAGCTTTGTCAATATATCCTTTTCCTTTGGGTTAGTTGCCGCAGCTAATATAGGCTGGTCGCCTCTTCTATCAAATAGTCTCAGCGTTACTAGTCAGGTTGGGCCCACATCTGCACATGCATTTTAGATAATAAGCCTTTGAAGACAAAAAACACATAAAATTTTAAAAATTTGGAAATAATTCAAAATGCAAAATTCTCACCTAGATCACTCCACTGAGTTTCGGTTGGAAGTGGGATATCAGTATCACCTCTGTATTCCATCTCGGCATATGGAAAGTCCTCAATTAGAACAATCTTCTGGCCTAACTAGTTAAAGAAATCTGTGATATACCTCACCACTGGTCCATCACCTTCATGGCATGCCATCTGTGCAACCCACATCATCACGCGTGGATCCCCGAGACCCCCCTCATCTACTAGAATCTGCTATGGTTGGAGAATATTAATCCTCTCTAGGGAAAAATCAACAAGAATGGCACCATAACGAAAATTCTTCAGTTTTCCATTCTTGCATCTAGTCAACTGGCCCTTCATGTTCACTACCATTGCTTCGCACCAGTTGTACACCGTGGATTCCCAACATTCCATGACCGTCTGCATTTGTGCCCGTGTGGCTAAATGAAGGGCAACACTACCACATAGTTTGCAAACAGTGAAAGTAATGGACCTCAAGAGCAAGAGCTTGATGGTATGAATATCAATTCTCCCATCCTTAGGTGGCGCACCCTTGCAAAAGCACCGTATATACCCATCAGTAGTATCTCCTTTCGCCCTCTATCTGAATAATGAAATATTAGCTCCCCGATGAGACAACCCAGTCAACAAATAGATGTCATTGGCATCAATGGTAGTGCGATGATCGACAATCACAAAACAATAGTCTTGGACATTCCAGGTTCTTACAAGCCATGTCATCAGATCTACCTGAGCTTTCATCCCAAGAATGAGCCAGTATTTCAGGAGGCCACAAGTTCTAAGAGCCTGCATGTTTGTCGGATTTGCTAAAGCTGCCAAATCATTGGCTTCACGCTCTCTTTCCCTCCACTCCATTTTGAGAAATCAAATGACCTGAAATGACCATTTTAAAAGGATTATAATCATTTTGGAAACCCATCTCATGTTTTTTTGGCCCAAAACTTGTTTAAAAATAAACCCTTTGCGCCAATGTGACCTTCGTTTTACGGACAGGGTGCAACTGCGTGGACTTTTCTAGTAAAATTCTGCATATGCCACAATTTTCCGTATGGAAAATTTTATCGGCCTGCGTGGGCCCGACTGAAAAGAAATAATACAGGGTCGAGGGCACATTTTTAAACATGGTTTTACCCAAAAAAATGAAAGCTTAAAATGAAATTTTAAACTGATGAAAAACTAAGTTAAGGAGAGATCTTCTACCTGGCAGAAGCGACACGCGATTTCGTCCATTGGTTAGCTCGGAATCAGTCTTGGAAGTCTAGTGGTAAAAATTCCTCTCTCTGCTCTCAAATGGTAAAAATGAAAATGGTGAAAATAATTTACCATTCCCACTTTTATAGGGTTTTTTAAAGTTAAAAAATATTATTTTTGTATATTTAAAACCTTTTGAGAGGGAAAATGACATTTTGGAGCAGTTATGATGATTTATTGAGTTTAAATGTGCAGGATAGGTTACGAAGCGAGGATGAATCATTTTGACTATTTAGCAGACTTTTATCACTTTACATGCTCTAAAAAAATCACGAGAAGCGAAAATCATGGAGTCCTCTTTTAAGCCTTTTCAGACTCTTTCAAAACGAAAAGATTGCCAAGTACTTGCTTGTTCGAACTCATAAAAGTAAATGAACAACCATCCATTCAGTATAAGCTTACCCCTTTTACAGCCTGAGTTAGGACTATTTACAAAAGAGGCATACGTTGATCGAATATGGTCAATAGAGTTCTATCCTGTATTATTTTATCCTTTTTTGGACCTGAGAGACTAAAACTTACGAAAGAACCTGATGGAGTCTACCTATGTTTTTCTTTTGACTCTCTAAAACTAAAAAACACTGAGCTTTGCTTTCTAGGCTTGTTAAAATTTTACGATAAAAGAATTGAATGAGTTTCCTTTTTGTGTATTTTTCAAACTCTTAAAAGAAATTGACATCGAGCTACTCTTTTACCAGACTCGTAAAAACTAAACAGTATTGGACCCGTTAAGTATTATGGGACCAAACGTTTCCTTCTTA
The DNA here is from genome assembly GCA_000404065.3 of Pinus taeda. Lineage (NCBI taxonomy): Eukaryota > Viridiplantae > Streptophyta > Pinopsida > Pinales > Pinaceae > Pinus > Pinus taeda. The sequence goes on along the minus strand of APFE030310906.1, from coordinate 8,084 downwards.
GGGTTTGTTAAAAATACTTCGATGGACTCATTCGAAGGATGAGCTTACAGTCCAAGCACATGTTATCCTCCTCAATCTTGTTAAAAAATAAAGAGGTACTTGCTAGTAATGGTGGGGAAAACTTGGGAAAAGGTGTCCATTTTACGTTTTCATTTTTAAAAAGGTAGCAAGTCGCTCTTGAACACGACACTCCGTCACACTCATGTCCGGGTTAGGAAATCCATTTGTCTTACAATTAATCAAGCCTCATTTGAAAGTCTTCATGGTTTTTGGTATTATCGTTAAGCCAAATGCGACCAAGTCAATTTTTGTGTTGTTATGTGTTCAAGAGAAGTTCAACCTCAGTTCAAAACCCCTTTGCAAATTCTAGCCTTCAATCACAACGGCCATCCTTGAGTCAGTCCTTGCAAACTATTTTCAAAACTTGACATTATGTTTTGTGTCATAGGTTTTCCTATGATGGGTCGCTTCCTATCGACTTCAACTCATTATCTAGGAAGTTGATCTAGAAACCTTCAGTACCTTGAATCCTGCATGCCTTAGTGGCAAGTTTCATACATTTTACGACGTGTTCTCATCATTGGCCTTCGATCGAACGATTCTATGAGTGTTTGAATTCAGATCACCTATTCACACTTCATAGATTGTACTGGAAGTACCTTGAGAACCATTGTCATTATTGGTGGTTTCTCTCGTGCTTGTTAATGGTTCACATCATTGACCAGTAATCAAGTGGTTTCTGCCATGTTCAACTTCGAAACATTCACTTGCATGTACTATGAATCGAGAGATGGAGATCAAGACCTTGGATCTAGTTTCATCAATCTAGGCCGCGAGGAAATTTTATATTCATGATTATGTAGACAAATGACTACATCCACGCTGTGTCTACCATATATACGATTTTGGTTTTTCCATGCTTGTTCATTGAGTTTGCTTTACTCTAAGTATGGGAATCCCTACCTCAAAGATGACCCTGCAGGTTTCTGACCATTGCCTCTGATCTGATCCTTGGAATGATAAAGCGCTTCAATATTTTAAACTTATTTTACATACTTCGCACTTCAGGGGAAAATATTTTACATGTCAATATGTCGCCATGACACTTGATCAGTTTATGGGTGTTTTTACCATCTGTGAACATGTTTGAACCAGCTCCTTTAGAAGTCAAACAACCCAAAATATCTTGAAGTAGAAGAGAAATTTGGGGAAAATAGCTATCACACCTTGTTAAGTTCCACCTGCGCTGATTTTTCTAGAGTTCCCTGTGCATTCGCTGGAATTAACTCTGAGTACAATGCAGAGCTGCACTCTATCTGCCACTATAAACTCGCGCAGGTGAATTCAAGAAAGTAAAAATAAAAGTACATTCTAGAAACATAGTTGGTCGAATATTTCCCAATTAAAAGCTTCCAGGTGATGACTATTTGAACTAGAACCCTCAGATGATGCATCTTAATCCATTTTCTCATGGTAACCTAATCTCTCAATGAAGGAGTCTCATCCTCCTCTTTTAGATCTAAAACTTCTTCCTCTTAGCCTATAAAATGACTAGAGGGTAGAGGGATTGACGAGGTCAGAACTCAGAGAAGACAAGCTTATGTTTTTGGTTTGAGATTGGAAAGCTTATCATCTAAGGAGGAGATTGAAGGCATTTGGGAGGGACCTCACGACATCAAGGCAAATGTTGCAAGGCTCCTCTTAATCTTTGATTAATACAAATGAACAATTTCTCCCATTGATTTGTCTTATTGGAATAATGAATGGTTTACAATTGTTTATAATGTTTATTAAGGAAAATTAAATTCCTAATCTCCTTAATCATTAGGTTAAGTTGTTTGGATTATTAAATCACATGTGCTTTCGATCCTTTTATGGTCAATGTTTGCAGGTCTTATCAAGCATTAAAGAGATGCATCGAATCACAATAAGGGATCTTCATCAAGAATTTCATGAAATAGGTATGAGGCTCATCCATTAGCTTTAATTCTTATAATTCAAACAAGTCCAACTTAGGGAAAGGGTCAGTTCAATTGTCTTGCTTGTTTCTAGTTTTCGTCAAGGATCTAGGGAGATCACTCTTTTCCATAAGAGGGATTTGTCTAGTGTAATAGATGTCAAATGGTCATGGGTTATGTTGATGGAAACTGTTATGTTTATTTAAATTGATTACATGTTTGACGTTGCAAAGTCTTATCTTGATGTAAATTGATTACATGTTCGATGGCTGTGATGTGCATGAAGGCTCAAGGCTGATTCAAATTGTGTGATGTGCAAAGCTTGAATATTTTTTTTTATTGTTAATTGATATGCAAAGGATGATTAATGGATATTGAAAGGTTGATGTGTAAGGTTGATCCTTTTTCAAGACATTATAATGGTGTGTGAGGCTGATAAAATGAAGTCTGATCCAATGATACGATGCATATTTTATAAACAAATCGAATACCTGGCACATGAGAGTTGGAGAACAAATTCTAGAGAAATTAATATTTTCATTGAATAATATGTGCCGAATTTGCATTTCTAAACTATATAGTGCAATCATTCTTGTTGGCTTATATGATTTTCAACTCTTTTTAATATTATAAAATTTATTTGTCTTGAACTAAGTTTCAGATTGGAAAATGAAGAGACATATGTGAAAAATCCTAGGAGACTAAGTGATAACTCTTCAATTCAAATTCCTACATGGAATACAAACAATCAACAACTCTTGTATATAAAAAGATGCAAATTTGAATGATAAGAAGGTTATAGAACTGAGTATTGTGTGAGAGAGTTCATGAACAACTTGGTAAGGAGAGATAGAGAAAGAGGATCAAAAGTGGAGCATATTTGAGAAGGATAAGCATAGAGGATAAGAAGCTGAACAAAGAACAAAAATTGGGTTAAAAACATAGACAAAGACCAAGTAATTAGTAAAATCAATTTGTATTTTAATAGGGGATTGCAGTCTCCTTTCAAGTGGTAGCCTCAAAAAGAGCAAGTTGTAGCATGTAGAAGAGGAACCATAGAGTTTCCTTGCAAGTTGTAGCTTGCAGAAGAAATTCGAGGTGGTAGCCTCCTGTAGGTAGTGGTCTGTATAAAACTTGATGTAATAAGGGGGGTAGGAGCTTCACATACTTCAACCAAAATTCATGGTTTTTCTCTTTATGGGTTTCCACTTATATCTGGTGTCTTCGTGTGTTGCTTGTTGAATGTCTCACTTGTGTGAATGATTTTGAATTCATGATTATATGTTGAATGAGAATGTCTCTCTGGTAATTGCAAAAGAAACAATTAAGAGTTGAACATATACAAAATTCATTAGTCGCAAAAGAAAATACTTGAAAGTAAAAACCAACTGGAATTGATTGTTTAAAAAGATACAATTATTGATTCACCCCCCCTCTAAGTAATTGCCAAGTATTCATCAAAATTACATGTAAAACATAGATACTATGAATTGATTCATAGTGTTTGAAGCTAAAATTGAGAAAAAGATGATCATTATTCTCATATGACGCCCTTGTGGTCTATTGCAAACCATTATATAGGGATTTCTTTTGTCAATAGACAATACTACCATCCTTTTTCAATGCTTAGGGTTTGAACCTTATAAATGTCTTTATTGAGATATCCTTATATGAAATCACTTTTGACATCCATTTGATGTACCTCCCATCAAAAACAAGTAGCAAGTGAAAGGATTGATTGAATATAGTTCATCTTTGAAAGAGGAGAAGAGGTTTTAATGTAGTTTATACATTCTTGTTGAGAAAAATAAACTTTTCTACCAAACGCCTTATGTCTTTCAACATTGCCTTTAGATGTGAATTTGATCTTATGGACCCATCAACACTTTACCACAATTTTTTCATTGTGGTTGAGCAACTAAGTCCCATGTTTCATTATTCATTGCGAATGATACTCATTTGACCATAACATCATGCCATTGAGGTCGATCATGTCCCTTTGCATATGTATCAAGATTATATGCCTTTAGCACACATGCCATTTTAGCAACACTACCATAGTGTTTTTGACTTTAAGTATTACTTGAGTTATATATCTCATGCGTAAGCTCTAACAACTTCAATTGTCTTGGTAGCCCATCTAGATAGACAAATATTATATATAGGTGTACATATACCAAAATATTTAATAGATTAACAATTATGGGTTAGAAAAATTGTAGTCAAATCCATTGAATAAGGTCAACTATAAGTTGTTTTTGGCACACAAGTCAACTATACAATTGATAATCCATTACAGTAGTCAATTATTTGAGAATCTATAAAAATTTCCAATGAATCACTACTCAATAAACTACAAGAGGAGTTAATTTGAGTAATGATTGAGGATTTCTCTTTAAAGACAACATCTCTCTTGTAGATAATTTCTTATTTAACTAGATCAAACAATATGTATGCCTTTTACTCTTCAAAGTAGCCCATCATAATACAAGAATGCCTCTTTTCATTCAAATTATTTATTTTATCATCAATAATGTGATCCTAGGCTATGCATACAAAGGTTTTAAGTTCTTCAACTAAGGGTTTCTCCCAATCCATTTCTCAATAGTAGTAATATGCCTTACAAATTTAGTTAGAATTAGGTTCAAAAGGTAGTTTGAGTAGTAAACGACCTCTACCCATTTACTTGTGATGTTTGTTTGTGTTTTTTTTTTAATATTATTATCATGGGAACATAGGCCACTATATATAACTACTAATTGGGTCCTTGCTCTCCAAGCCATCTTTGTTTCAAAGATAGATGATGATGCTTTCCAATCATACACCCTTCACATAATCCATTAGGTGAAACAAACTTTGGTAGTCCAATAACTAATTTATGCTCATTTTAAATATTTTAAAATTTAGATGTTTGAGTTGTTCAAGCTAAATTCTACTTTGGTTAATAGTTTGAATTATGACTATAGCAAGTCCTAGATATTTTCTAGAAAGTTCATAGAACCTTTCTTTTCAATGATAAATATATTTATATTACATATGAGGAATGTACATGTTTCACTCTCAAACTCAACAACAAGGCTTGAAACCATTACAACAAAACTCATCATGTCACTTGTGGGAATCGAACCTAGGTGGGGAGTATAACAATCATTCCTCCCAACCACCCAAGATAAGCCCTATTGAAAAAAGTCATTGAACTTATATAGTCCATCTTAGGTTAAAAAAATGACTTCAATAACAACTTCAAAGTTATTGTTCATGTCTTTCACAACAAGTTGAGCAAAGCCAAAATTCAAACATTTTCCAATTTGGTGTATAAACAACTAATTAACACTCAAACTCAATACATGATACATAATGGAAACCACTCCATTCTAACACTTGATACTATTACAACTAGAAATAGTAAGTGTATAATAATCTACTACAATTTTTTTTTATAACTTCACTTAACGAAGAAAAGAAAGAAGAGCAGTTCCCCATGTGATATGTACAACCAAACTCCACTGTCCACTCACTTTAGGAAGTGTAAGCATGCAAATCTTGATAAGCACTAATTGAAAATGCAAAGTTATCTAGCATAGCTTTTGAAGCCTAATGTTGAAGGTTAGTTGAACCTCTAATCAATATGCAGTGCAAGGAAAACACCATGTAGAATAGGTTTTGTGGAGGTTTTTAATGATACAAAATTAAGATTTAAAAAAAAAAAAAACCTCCACTACAATCTCTACCATTCATAGCATTAGTTTTACTAAATGTTCATTATAAATAATTATGTGAATAAAGATTTTATCTAGGGTTTTGTTTTGTTGGTGCTCATATTGGTAACATGAACTAGTGCATGTCTTATTAACACACCACAATGCATACAAAAATCTCAATGCATTGGTGCTCATATAATTATTATGCTCCAATTTTATCTTGATTTTTATATGATTCACCAGTGATAATATACATATTACGCATTAAGTCATTCGTTTTTGTTTTATGCACATTGGCGAACATACATTTTTAATGCATTATCTTATTTTTTTAGTTTTAAATTGTCGATGCTCATACACCTAAATAAAGCACCAATGTGTATGGAGTTTCGTATTACACACATAACCACATCAGTTCCTATATTACCATCTCCACCAATGGATGTGAAATTTAGAACATTTGAGTGAGATGTTAGTGCCATTCTTTATTACTAAGCACTAGTGTGTATATTATATTTAAAGAACCATGTCCACCAATGGATGTGAAATTTAGAACATTTGAGTGAGATGTTAGTGCCATTCTTTATTACTAAGCACTAGCGTGTATATTATATTTAAAGAACAATCTGCATTGTAGCCATGCACGCCATAATATTTTGAAATGAGAAAGATAATTGTATGTTATGCCATTTAAAATAATGATGCTTTTATAATATAATGAATAAGCACCAATGCGTATGATTCATAAAAATGTAGACATTTATTTTTATGGCATGTATGGTTTAGAGAGTTCAAATGAATACAATGCATTGATATGTATATGGTTTAATTGATTGTATTTTCTTTTTAATAACAAATTTCAATTAATCAATTGAAAATCATTTTTAATCTTAGTATTGATTTTTATATTTTTAATTATTGCATTTTGATATAATGATTTTATTAATGTATTATTTAACATATTATACTTTTTTTCATTTGTAATAATGTAAATGATCCATACATTAATTAATCAACAATTCAATATTGGATAATGCAATAAAATAAGAAACTCATTTTATTTCTACGAATAAGAGACCCATCGCCACACACAATGGGACAACAAATAACAAAAGTCCATAACAATCAAAATGTTGAAATTGTAGCAAGAAAAGGCTTCATTTGACTAGTGCCTTATTCAAATGGAGAAAATTCGTTTTTCAACATCAACAAGATGACTTGGATTGCAGTTAGCTAGAGTGTCATGGCCTTGTCTACAAGTTAATTTAGTAGATTTGAATTTGTAGGCTAGAAGTAGAGTTCTGCATGAGTTGATTGTTAAGATCTAGCAATCTAGTTGAGTTATTGCTAGTTGAACTTAATTAACTGAGCTCTAGTCTTTAGTGGAGTCATTAGGAGTTGAGTTGAGTAGTCATAAAAATTGTTAACTCATTGATATCTCAGTTAACTAGCCAACCACCTAAAAATAGACCCAATCATGCATGGAATTCGAATTTCCTAGTTGAGTGGATGGAAATGGCACATTTGTATTTATAATTCTATATTGTTGAGTGTACAATGCTTTTGCACTGAGCAGGTGATCAATTCCCCTTGGATTTGCACAAGGAAATAAGGAATTCCCCTATTTTTAGGAGCTTAATTCCTCTAGGTTTGCGCAAGGAAATAGGAGGTTGGATGGGGCTTGAATGGGCTAAGTGTTGGCCAAAGCAGGTCAGGAAGCAGGGCAACAATTTTACAGTGTAGGGTGTGCTTTAGAAACGCTTAAGAGTTGAAGCAATACATTGTAATTTATTCTCTTTCTCATCTGAATTAATGAAAAGCAGTGGAGGGATTTTTCTCAGCTGGGTTCCCTTGTAAAATCATTGTGTTCCTTGTGTTTTGATGGTTGAATGTTATTGCATGTGGTTCTATCATGTGTTTTCCTTTCCGCAGAATAGTAGAAGAAATTTTGTCTCTTGATTTCAATTCAATTTCATTAGCAGTATAAAATTTCTTGCAACTTATACATGGTATCAGAGCTACAAACTTGGCCATTTATTTGTTCTAGTCATCAAGGCTCTCTTTTCTAATGCTACAACTTTCTTTTATGTCAATCAAATTAGAATGAAGGAAGTTTATATACTCAACAATTTTATGATTATTTGTAATGGTGTAACAACCTAGATGCTTAGCTATGCAAACACTTTTCATTGAACTTGACCTTGCTTTGAAAAGGCCTACTGTTATAGCTCCAAATCTCACTATTATGGTTTGTGATGCTGCACTCATGGCCTAGGGCAACCCCTCCTTCCAGACCTGGTCCAAAATCTAAAAAACAGTGTTTTATTCCCTGTACGCGACATTGCCCCGAGTTAAACGCGTGTATACGCGGGTTCATACATACCTAACCCACGTATATGTATTAAAACACTTAAAAAAATATAAA
>APFE030310900.1:54695-68591 GCA_000404065.3 Pinus taeda | reverse complement strand
GGGGGGGGGGGGGGGGGGGGGGGGGGGGTGCTCCCCCGCAACTATGGGCTAGAATACATAAGATCTCCAAGACCCAGAAATTATTTGGGGAAGTTCCACCCAGATTGTGAGTTATTAAAATCATTAATATTTTTAATGGGTTGCTAAGTCTAATCTTAGGAAAATAAAAATATTGATGGGTATTAATAAAAATATACGTGAGAAGCTTCTAAGAGGCGAGGATCAAGTCTGTTTTAATCTTAGCCGTTGACTAGGGACTTGATCATTGATTCATCAACAAGAAAAGTATAAGAGGAGGCTTGAGGGTCACTTGGAGATACACTGAGTGATCACATCAATTCGATTTTTCTGGGGTGTGGTTTGATGAGAAAATCGAACTAGTGATCTGAGTTGTAGTAAGAGGGGCAAAAGCAGAGATTTGGATCGGAAAAGAGTTCTGAGACAGAATACCAGGCAGAGAGGCAGCAGTAGCATCAGAGAGGCAGAAAAAAGGCCTATGCAGCCCAGGAAGGGGCTCACGCAGTGCTGACGCAGGCCAAGAAGGTCTCTTGCAATGGCAGTGCAAGATATTCGTCAAAAGTTCGAGATTTTGCCAGAGAAGCTAGATTCTGAACCGAGGAGGGTTGAACAGAAGTCTTTCTCCAGCAGAAGGAGTGACGCTGTCTCCCAGAGGCAAGACATTGGCCCAAGTAGAGATTGCACTAGGATTTTTGCAATGCTTGCCGGAGTCAGGCCACTCAATGGATCAGTTATGACTTGGAGAACGAGGCAAACCCTCATATGTATATCTTGCTATCGAGATTTCTCTAAAAGGTTAGTCAGTGTGAGAGGCAACCTGTTGTACTTAGATTCTGCTTGCTTAATAATACAAACCCTCTATCTGCTGCACCAGTTTTTCCGCATTGGGTTTTTTCGGGGACGTGTTGTCCAAAAATAACAGTGTCCCTTGTGTGTTTGTCCCATATTTGTTTCAATTTATGATCTACATGTCAGTGTAGTCTGCAGTAGTATTTTTCATCACTGTTTATAAATTAAATAACCTGTTGAATGTAATAACAAGTAGGAGATGATAAACCAATGATTGCAGTAGGATTTCTGTTAAAATTGGCAACTAAGGCCAAACTCCACATGGGTCATCTTATTTATGGCAGCTGATATTTTTCTTGGATACCTCTTGTCGAAAGGTGTAGGATTAATCTAACGATCATCCAATTCCGACATGTATTTATGGAGATATGAATTTATTTGTATATACTTGACAATTTGTCAAGGTCGGCTAGCAACAAAATGTGTGGCACACATCCTCAATGATTCACATAAATAGAAGACACCTTGTGGCATTATTCACTCATCTCTCATCACACATTCTTCTCTCTCCTTATTTGATTAGGTACACATCTAGGAGCAACATCTCTCTCACAAGTGTGGAGGGACGAAGTGATTTCTGGCTAGGGTTGCGTTGACCGAGTTTGACCAAGGCTGCAAAAAGACACTTTGACCATCGTTGACTAGCATGGACCCCTCTTGGACTACGGATTTGGTGTGGTTGCTTCTCCTTGGCAGGACGCAGATTTTGGCACACAAAACGAGGTGATCTGACTGGTTGTAGGTTGACTTCTGTTGATCTTCGGTTGATTGAGTTTTCGAACTGTTTTTGGGCTACCTCTTCTTGTCGTTGGAGGCTAAGTTGATTGGGACATTGACCAAGCTGATTGGAGGTGAATTCTGACTTGTTTGACCAACTTTGACTTTGTTGGTTAGGGTTTCACTCCTGTTGTAATAAAATTACAAAATTGTATATTTGTACTATATCTCTCTCTGCTAAATTATTGAAAATTATAGAAGAATTGATCAAAGGGTTTCCCCACATTGGGGTTTGTCCCTGGCTAGCCGCCACATCTGGTGTCTCTTGTCTTGGCTTGTCTTCTGTCGATTTATTTATGTTTTATCATCATTTTACTTTATGTTAATGTGATTGCTAAAAAGTGAAACTGACATTGGGCTAATAAGAAGAAATTGAAGTAAATTGCACTAAGCATGGAACATACCATAACTTAACATGCTACCAATGCTGAGGTGAAGACAAAGCCCAAGAAAGAGAAAAAGCAAGAGCAATCACCGAAGGCTGTTGGAAAATGTCATAAGACTTAATGGGTTACTCATCACACTTCCCCACCGAAGACAAGCTTCGTGAGAAGTCTGACTATCACAGATGGAAGATGTCCCTTGATCTAACATTGGAAGAGCAAGAAGTGTTGGACTATGTGAGAGGCAGAATTACTGAGCCTCCATCAAATGCACCAGTTGCTGCAAGGAACAAGTGGACAAAGGGTGAAGTCAAAGCAAAGAAGATCATCCGAGACTCTATTGATAAGCGCCCGGTGGCCTAAGTTTCTAAGTTGAACACCTCCAAGGAGATCTACGATAGACTGGTAAGCTTGTTTAAATTTACTGATGCAAGTCAAGTTTCGTTCCTCAAAAATACGTTGAAGGAAATCAAGAAGGGAAAAGATGAGAATATGCAATCCTGCTTCTTAAGAATCACCGAGATTAAGAATGATCTTTTATCGATTAGGGAAGTCATTCCTAATGGGGAATTGACTATCACAACTCTTGGAGGGCTCCCATCCGAATGGTATGTATTTAGAACCACTCTTCTCAACAATAATGTAATTTCAGGACTTGAGGAATTGATGACAAGATGCATTCAAGAAGAAACTAGTATGGAAGAGCAGGAAATGTCTGCATTTAAAGGCAACCCCACTGCTTTCTCCTCTCATGCTAAAAGGAGAAATAATTCTGGGTCTAAATCCAAAGAAAAGGCCGGATCGAAAGGTGGAAGGATAGATGTTTCGTTTGCAACAAATTTGGCCACTATGCGAGGGAGTGTCCAAATAGAAAAGACACATCTCATCAAAATCACTCCCGAGGAAATTCCAACCAGAATCAAGGGAATGGCAGGTTCGATGGCAGAGGAAAGAGGAATGTTGAAAATCAAGGAAGTGGTCAACCCTCAAAGCAGGCAAGAAACTCCAGGTATGAATCTAATGTTGTTAACAATAAGCAAGATGAATATTATCTGATATCGACCCTCTCTACTACTTCTCCTCCAGACTCGTTGAGCAATTGGCTTATTGATAGTGGTGCCTCAAGGTACTTCATTCGTTATAAGGAAGCTCTCTCTAACCTGATAAAGAAGGAGACCAACCTGGAGATTATTCCTGGAGACAACTCCACCTATCCCGTGCAGGGTGTAGGAAATGTTACTCTTCAATTAAATCAGGGTAACACAATTCACTTGCAAGAAGTCCTATATGTACCTGATCTCAAGACAAACCTGGTGTCCATTTCGGCGATGGAAGAAAAAGGCTACAAGGTGGCCTTCATCAATGGCAAATTACGTGTATGGAAAAAGAATTTTAACGATGCTTTCACTCTTGGGTTTCGAGTTGACTCTCTATATCAAGTTGGAGGAATTCTGTTGGGAGTCATGTCTTGCAACACAACTCTTTAGTCTGAACTATGGCACCAGAGGTTTACCCACCTTCACTATAAGGCTCTATCTGATGTGAGACAAATAGTGACCAAGATGCAAGCATTTAAGTGCAGCAAGAAGGTGTATGCCCGGGGTGTGTCGAAGTCCCCTCAAGCCATAGCAAGGCCTCCAACATCTTGCAGTTGGTTCACTCCAACATATCTGGTATGATGCCTGTAAACTGTTTAGGAGGATATTTATATTATCTCTCTTTTACAGATGACTATTCTTGCAAAACATGGATATACTTCTTGAAAAAGAAGGATGAAGTGTTCTCCTGGTTTCATCACTTCAAAGCCTTGATCGAGAATCAAACCGAGAAAAATACCAAGATCTTAAGGACTGATAATGGGACCGAGTATGAATCCCATGAGTTCCATGACTTTTGCAAAGAGGTTGGCATTAAGAGGGAGACCACTATACCATACAGAGCAGAATGGTGTGGTGGAAAGGAAGAACCATATGATTTTGGGAGTTGTCCATTCCATGCTCCATGATCAAGGACTTCCGAAGTTTCTATGGGCCGAAGCTGCAAATACCATCATATATGTTCAAAACCGATGTCCTCATCAAACATTGGATTCCAAGACTCCCGAAGAGATGTTCATTAGTAAGAAGTCTCTCATGTTAGAATTTTTGGAAGTCCTGTATATTTTCATGTGCCGAAAGATAAAAGGAATAACTTGGGTGCATCTGGAAAGATGGGAATCTTCGTGGGCTATAGTGAAAATTCTAAGGGCTATAGAATCTATGTGGTTGGTCAAAGGGAAGTCGAGATTAGTCATGATGTCACCTTTGATGAAGACATAGCTCTTAGCAAGGTTGACAATCTTCCTATTCTAAGGAAAATTAAAGAAGCTAACACCAAGAAGCCAGATGAGAAGGAAGATGAGACGATGCCTAAAGTGGAAGAACCTATGGATCCTATTGATCCCCCTCCGCAAGAGCCTTCTAGGAATAGGCCCTCATGGCTTAGGGGGACACTTAATGATGCCGAAGGACACACTGCACCCAGAGGGACTTTCCGTGAAAGTAAGAAGCCAACCAGGTATCAAGGATACTTGACCATTATCAGCGTGACCATTCAAAATGAGCCTTCATCGTTCGCAAAAGCCATGAAGCATCAAGTATGGAAGGATGCCATGACTGACGCATACGAGTCCATCATGAAGAACGATGTTTGGGATGTGGTCCCTAGACCCCAGGACAAAACAATAGTCACCTCAAAATGGCTTTACAAAATAAAGCATGGAGCTGATGGAAATGTTGAAAAGTATAAGGCTCGTTTTGTCGCATGTGGCTTCTCTCAAAAGGAAGGTATAGAATCATAGATTATGACGAGATATTTGCACCTATTGCCCAATACACCACCATCTGCTCGATCATAGCCCTTGCTGCGTCGCAAGGATGGAACCTACATCACATGGATGTCAAGACTTCGTTCTTGCATAGTTCAATCAAAGAGGAAGTCTATGTGAAACATCCCGAGGGATTTGAGATTCATGATCAGGAATCTCACGTGTAGGTTGAGGAAAGCCCTCTAGGGGTTGAAGCAAGCACCCCGAGCTTAGTATGAGAGGATCGATAGCTACTTGATGAAGCTAGGATTCACTAGGAGTGAAGCCGATCCGAACCTTTACTTTAAGGTTGAAGATGATAAGCCTCTCATACTAGTGTTGTATGTTGATGAACTCTTTCTAACAGGTGCAGACCCTCTCATTCACAAATGTAAGAGGGAGTTGGCTTCCGAGTTTGAGATGAAGGACCTAGGACTGATGCACTATTTACTAGGGCTAGAAGTTTAGCAGAAGCACGGAAAGATTTTCCTATCTCAAGGAAAATATGTGGTGAAAATATTAGAGAGATTCAGTATGGTGGACTGCAAGCCCGTGACTACCCCGATGGAGCTTGACTTCAAGAAGTTAAGCAGTAGTGCTGCTAGACCAGCTTTGGGAAATGCTACCGAGTATCGTCAACTCATAGGAGCATTGATGTTCTTGGTGAACTCCCGTCTGGATATACATTTTGCAGTCAACACGTTGAGCCAACATATGGGTGAGCCTCACCACTCACATTGGATTGGTGCCAAGAACCTTCTGAGATATTTTCGAGGCACAATCACTCATGGGTTGAGATACACTGCCAGAGATATGAGGCTACATGGATATATCGATGTTGATTGGGCAGGCAGTCAGTGGACCGAAAGAGCACTTCCAGCTGTTGTTTCTATTTGGGATCTGCCTCGATATCCTAGATGAGAAGGAAGCAGAAGTTGGTGGCTTTGAGCACCGCTAAGGCAGAGTACATTGATGTGAGTATGGCCTCTTATGGGGCTGTCTGGTTGAGGAATCTCTTCAATGAGCTATTTGGATATACATTGGATACTATTCTGATCCTTTGTGACAACCAGAGTGGGATTCGTTTTGTCAAAGAATCTTGTATTTCATGATCGCTCCAAACATATCAATATCAAGTACGACTTTATCCGGGATATGGTACAGTGAGGAGCAATAAGGCTCTCCCATATCAGTACAAATGAGCAAGTCGCCGACATTCTGACAAAGCCCTTGGGAAAGGTCAAATTCTTGACTTTCCGAAAACGACTTGGAGACAATGAGAGACCCTCTTATGAGGGCCTTGTATGATGCATGCATTGAGCTCTGGGAGCTCCGAGAGGCTTGGGGTACTTCTTTGAGCAGCAAGCGACCATAAGGCGACTCACCCTCCCCTAGTGGTGCGTTGTGTACAGGGTGAATGGCTCAGCCTTCCCCTGTGATACCACATGGCGACTTATGGACAGGATGAGTGGTTCTCCTAGCAAGGCATCCTTCCCATACAGATTGGGACTCATGGGAAGTACCTCTCATTTGGCCAATGAGTAGGGAAATGGGGTTAGGGACCATAGTAGTACCGATGGACGCATCGTGTATCTAGCATACTCCCTATGCTAGGACGACCGACATTGATTTAGGATCAATTGGAAATGACCTTGGGTCAGTAAGAGTGATATAGCTCACTCTCTTTTGGCACTGATCTAGGATCAGTAAGAGTCGTATGACACACTCTCTGGAACTCACTTCGAGTCAATAAAAGCACTATTGAGCACTCTCTTTTATCTAGGACTAACATCGGGTCAGTACAGGATGGTATGATACATCCTCGATCATTTCTTCTTCTTCATAGTTCAGCAAAGCAGAGGAGAGCAATGCAGGGCAGTGCATTTCATGACAGAGATAGTACCAACAGTTAGATGGGTTAGCAGATGGAGTTCTCCCTAGTTGAGAGGGAGTGTTAAAATTGGCATCTAGCGCCAAACTCCATATGTGTCATCTTATTTATGGCAGCTGATATTTTTCTTGGATTCCTCTCCTCGAGAGGTGTAGGATTGATCTAACGATCATCCGATTCCGACATGTATTTATGGAGATATGAATTTATTTGTATATACTTGACAATTTGTCAAGGTCGGCCAGCAACAAAATGTGTGGCACACATCCTCAACGATTCATATAACTAGAAGACACCTTGTGGCATTATTCACTCATCTCTCATCACACATTCTTCTCTTTCCTTATTTGATTGGGTACACATCTAGGAGCAGCATCTCTCTGACACATGTGGAAGGATGAAGTAATTTCTGGCTAGGGCTGCATTGATCGAGTTTGACCAAGGTTGCCGAAAGACACTTTGACCAGTGTTGACCAGCGTGGAACCTCTTGGACTGTGAATTTGGTGTGGTTGCTTCTCCTTGGCAGGCCGCAGATTTTGGCACACAAACCAAGGTGATTTGACCTCGGGATTGACTAGCGTTGACTACCCTAATTGCTAGTTACAGGTTGACTTTTGTTGACCTCTGTTTGACTGAATTTTCAGACTGTTTTTGGGCTGCCTCTTCTTGCTGTTGGAGGCCGAGTTGACTGGGATATTGACCAAGCTGATTGGAGGTCAATTCTGACCTGTTTGACCAGCTTTGACTTTGTTGGTTAAGGCTTTGCTCTTGCTGTAATAAGATTACAGAATTGTATATTTGTACTCTCTCTCTCTCTCTCTCTGTTGAATTATTGAAGAATTGATCAAAGGGTTTCCCCACATTGGGGTTTGTCCCTAGCTAGCCACCATCTCTGGTGTCTCTTGTCTTGGCTTGTCTTCTGTCGATTGATTTATGCTTTATCAGCGTTGTACTTTATGTTAATGTGATTGTTAAACAGTGAAACTAACATTGGGATAATAAGAAGAAATTGAATTAAATTGCACTAAGCATAGAACATACCATAACTTAAAAATTTATGATGTGTAGATTCAAAAATTTTCACACCAACTCTTAGTGGGCGATGAACCACCCCACCTTAAAAGGGGGATATTCAATGTTGTATCTTACACATCATGCTCTTACCCCTTTTGAGCCCCGAGTAGTGAATCAAAGAAAATCATAAAAAGGCAAAAGGCATGTTAGAGTCGGTCTAAAAGCCCTCCATCAACGATCAAAGCTCTTTGCATTTGCATAAGTAGGTGTCTCATCAGTGTCATCTTATTGCATTCCATTAGGCATGCCATAACCCTGATGGCGGAGCTTGTGTCTTTTATTCCCCTCTTGGCACTACCGGATTAAGTTTGTTTCAGTCAATAAATTCCTTACAAGGTCATTGGTCTTGTCTTGAAATCAAGGGTCCTAGGTCTAGGGTTTAGTCCAATTTTGTCTTTTGAGGTTATGTCTTTTGAGGTCAATAAATGCCCAGCAGGCCAGAGGATGTCCATCAAAGCATCACTTCAGATGATTTCATATTGTGTATAGCTAATTTTTACCTTGAGTTCAAAAACTCTGTTTTTGAAGGCAAGGTCATTTTTTCATTTTTGTAAAAATTTGTAAAAAATTCAAATTCTCCAAAAGTCAGCATGTGGCCCTGGTCCCCTTTGCCAAGACTCCTCAGAAGCTACCTCTGCAAAAGTTTTCAAGAAAAAGCATCATTTCAACCAATTTCAGGACAAAAAGGAAACCATAAGTCAGCAGCATTTAAATTTTGAAAAGTGTCACGTTATAAACATTAGAAAGTGGGTTTGAAGGGAAATTTATTCAAATCAAGTTTATAAAAGCCCCCCTCCCTTCATTTTATCATTATTTGCCTCCAAGACTCCAAGAGCAAGTGTGAAAGGCGACTTAGTGAAAAAATTGGGCGAAATCGCTATGAGAGCCCGCGCGCTACGCATCAGGACCTGCGCGCTACGCGTTGGGCAGGCGCTACGCGTCGGGGCAGTCATCGCAATGGGAAAAAGACACAGGCGCTACGCGTTGGGCGCGCGCTACGCGTCAGGACCCGCGCGCTACGCGTTGGGGTTTACACACAGAAAAATTTCCTTCAAACCTCAAATCGACCCCAAATCTTTTCAAGGTTGCAGGTAGGCCTCCAAACATCAAATTATATTGCTTGCTAAAGCTTGAATGAGCATTTAAATGTCATCATTTTGAAATGAGAAGTTCATGTGTATTTTGCTTACAAATGTCAAAGTGCAAGCAAGGCTGGGGCTTTGCTTTTGCTGCTCAAGGTCATCCCTTTTCACCCCCATTTTTTTCCCCACATCCCATTACCATCTCCCTTGTCATTTTCACCTAATCTCCCTAACAAAAATACCAAAAGCCCTAAAACCCTATCCCTATCCCTAAAATTCAATAACATAACCCTAAACCCTACTTCCCATAAAACCCCTGCAAATTATAATTGTATGATGTTGTATATGTCACGATTCCTTCCCTAAATCCCCTTTTAATTATATTTTCCCTCAGTTCCCTCAAAAGTCTCCCTTCCCTAACATCTCCCTTGTGTTATTTGTCCCCTTGAAGCAACATTTCAACAGTTAAAACAAGAGGTTTTTGAGCAGAAGCAGCAGTACGTTTCACCCACTTTGCTCTTGAAACCATGTCAGAAACCGAAACCAACTATGAGCAAAGTGATGATCGTGAGTCAACACCGGAGGTTGAGGTGCCAAGGAGGCATCACAGGGGTGGTAAGGGTGGTCAGCATGTGAGAGAGGAGCCCACCTCTTTGGCCTATTTGCAAGCTTGTCCACTTGCAGTCACATGTTTTCATTATCAATCATGCTATGAATATTGTGAGAGAATTTCCTAAATTCAGCACCATAGGGAATTCGTCCGCTTATTTGTTTTGCATTTGCACAACGGACATGTGAATCTTGCAGGGGTGGATTTTACATTGTCACCTGAGATTGTTGCTCAAGCAACAGGGATACCCAATGTGGGAGAAGAGTGGAACAAGCGCCAGCTGTTGGACAGATTCCAGTATGAGCCCTACATCAAACCTGTATATATGAGGCAGGTAACTGGTGTGTTTCCTTTCAGATTCTTGAGGGATGAGTATGCGCCCTTGATGAGGCTCATCATTTGCTATTTCACCTGTGAGGGTCGATTTTCACGTTTATATTCGTACCACATCCGTTTGTTGATGCATTTTACCCGGGTACGAATGATGAACATTCCCTTTTTCATTTGCCGGAATATAGAGAAGATGGTGCCCTTAGTGCAGAGAAAGAGCCCAACACAGCAACACAGGAGCATCTACCATTATGCTTTGATCAAGATTGTGGTCATGCATCAGTTGGCCTAGCAGGGTATTCCATGGGAGGATTTCATCTCTCAAGATTTCTTCACAGGGCCACCACCCCCTAAGGTTGTTCATGAGGAGGGAGGACCTTCACAGCAGTATGACATCCCTGAGCCCAGACATGTCAGTTCCCCTCCATTGGTCACATATCAGAGAGGCCACAAGGCCTTATTTGCATCAGCTCGGCGAGTATTTTCTCCACAGCAGGTGGAAGGGGTCTCGCCTTCTTCATCAGCACCGTGAGTGTTATCTCCACAGCAAGTGGAAGGGGCCTCATTTCCGACAGCAGCACAGGTATCGAAAAGGGGCAAGCAACCCATGATTGAGGAAGGATTGTCAGGTGATCCAGATATTAACATCATTGATATTGAGGATAGCTCCACTGCCTCAAAGCTCAAGGAGATCATCCGAGAGCAAAGGACCAAGAATGAGTCGCTGCACAAGAAATTGCAGATGGCAAAATGGGTGATTAACTATTTAGAGCAGCGCAACAAACAGTTGGAGGATGAGCACGAGCTTTATGAGCAGCGGAAGATTCGTGAAGACCGAGAATTGGCCCGTAGGAGACCCGGTGATTTGACATCCATAGATCGAGAATCCATGCTTATTCGGGTGAACACTCACTTGGAGAGATTGTTGGCGAAAGCCAATAGAGACAAAGATATGCTCCGCCACATGAAGAATCATTATTGGGCTCGAATGCACATATGTAAGGCAAAAATTAAAGGCGTTCAAAGGACGGTTGGCCAAGGCACTAAAACGAAGAAAAAGGCCCGATCCCCTCCACATCTTGGCTGAGGCTTCCTTGAAGGAGCATGGTGCTAAATGACTTACCTTTTGCACAAATTTCAAAAAAAATTGAGCATTTTTGGTCATTTGTGAATTTTTTGGGCAAAAAACAGGTTTTCTTCCCCAACGCGTAGCGCGCCGCACGCGACCCTTTCGTTGGGGAGGTCCATTTCATGAAAACTCAGCATTTTTGGATTTGTCATGCAAAATACATTTGCTCAGCAATTACCAAGAAATTTCGACAAGTTTTGAACCTCCAGAAGGTCGAAAAACAAGCAAAAAATGACTTTCTGCCACCTTTTTGACACACAGGAAGCAGTCTTGGGAGATTGCAATTTTGGAGGGGCAAATGACCACCAAATTCAGAAATTCCACTTGGGTTGGAAAGTAGACATCCAGACCTTTCTAACAAGCCCACTTTTGCCTCATTTGGACTCCGGGAAGTGCCTCAAAAGTTGGCTCAAAGGCGCGCTACGCGTTCAGGATTGGGGCGCTACGCATCAGCTCATTTTCTCAATTTTTCACCTACAGCTCAGCAAAACGCAGTTTTGACTAGGTTTGACTTTTTGGAGTGGATTTCGATCCTCCTTGATGTAAATGATGTAATTTTATGATACTTTGACACTTATTTATCTCTTCTAGAAGATTCATTTATGAAATAGGCAAAAATTTAATGAATGAATTGGTTTCCTAGCTTATAGAGGCAAGTTGTTTTGACTGCCTAGATTTTAGTGCTCAGTTTGGAATTGGTTGAAACAGCTCCTAGGATAGTGAGCTCGACCCCTAGAGGCAAGGAAAGATGTTAGCTTGCCTATATTATGTACTTTCTTAGTCATTTTCATGGTTGGACTCTTGTCTTCTATTGTATTACCCATTGTATCTCTGCAATTTTGGCAAAAGAAGAAAGACCAGGGTTTTGCAGTCCTTTTTGGGATTCCTGTGGTTACATGTATTGATGGTGTGTTTCTCTTTGTACTTGTAAGTTTGTTATGTGAATCATCTTCTTACTTTTTCTTTTGCAAATTAGGCAAATGAAGTGTTAAGGTAGAATTCATGGTTGCTATGCTCTGCCTTTAAGTTTCCTTAATATCAATGTTTTCAGCTGTTTAAGGAGAATTCAAGGTGATTGCTTGCTCTCCTTAGTTCCTCACCAGTCATTCTCAATCCATCCAAATCTTTCAAAGGCATCAATACAATCTCCTACCTTGCCCCAAAGAACCCCCTGCGAAAACTGTGTCCAATCCCCGCACCCAAAATTGCCTTTCCCCAATTTTCCACCAAAACCCTAAAAACTCCAAATCAAACCTTTTTATCAGTTTACTAGCCTAAAATTAGTGTTCTTTATTGGTTATCTCTTCCCGTTGAAGATCTTTGCCGAGATAGACCGGAGAGAGCCCTCTCCTGCCCCGTAGGGCTAGCTACGAGGCTAAGTAGTTTGATGTTGCCTTGGAGTTTACCTTTTTCATCCTGAGGTGAAATTTCAAGCGCTAACAGAGCTCAAAATTAATGAAAATATAAAGGGGTATAAAAAATGGATACCTACAATATCTAGTAGAAGTTGGGGTTTTTTTAATTGGGAATGTGTGTTGGTTTAGTATTGATAGGGGGTTAAATAATGTGATTTTTAGGTTTATTTTCCAATATGTAGTCAAATTAAGGGTATTGTTTAATATGCCATGAATGCATGTGATAGGTCATAGGCTCATTGAGTGAAGCCCCTGTGGTCTCATGTAAAAATTCATCTAAAAAATATTCCAAGAAAAACCCATATTTCCAACTCCTAAAAATGTGAAAGGAATTAGAGATCAAGCATTTGGATCACTATATTAAGACGTTGACCCACATGTGTGAGGTCTATTAACTATTTCAATGGTCAAATCTAGTTGTTGATGAAAAAGGTCAATTAATCAAAATAATTCAAGTTAACAAGAAAAAAGGTGGAAGATCATTACAATTTAAGTCAATTGGACCAAGTTGAATTCCTCAAGATAGTTGTTTGACCTTTCCAAGTGAACATTGAGGCTTTAAGGGTCAAGTTAAGTGAAGTTTAGATTGAAGGTGGGATACATCTAGCCACTGGAAGATGAATGGGCCTCTCTTCAAGTAAATAGAGTCATTTCAATCTAAATTAAGCCTCCTTCAATCACATTCGATCCTTCTAGGGTAGTTTTTGTCTCCATGGAAGCAAATCAATCCCCTTTTGTGGGAATTTTCTCATGTAAAATATATTTTTCATTGTAAAATAAATAGTCTCTAGGTTGTGGATGATAAGCCAAATCATTATTTTGGGAGAGAGTTTCAAGCTATTCTTTTGAAAGAAAATCATATAAAGATAGTCCCTCATTCTAATTTTGTTGTTGTAAATTGTGAGATCATTATGCCAAAATAAGAACTTTTTGCACAAACAACTTATCTTGTGGATTGATTCTCCTATTCTCTTTCTTCTTAGCCATTGTTAGAAATTGTTCTTCATAATTTTTTTGTAGTCTTTTCTCTAAATCTTGTGGATTGTTCCATTAAATGTCTACATAATCATGTGGAAAAGGAAAGTTAGGGCACCAGTTGGCACTTTCTCATTATTGGGTTACAATTATCAAAATCTAATTATTAGACTAACTCTTATTAGGGGTTTCTTCTTCAACGACAATATTATATCTCCTAATACCATAATTGATCCATTTATTACAAATATTTCAAGAGCAAATTGCTTCTATTTTTATTTAAGCACTATTACATCATCTTAGAATAGAGTGAGGGCAACTAGCCTTTTAACTCCAACTTACATCTTGGTCTAAAAAAATAAGAATGAAGAAGGGGTTGTTACCACAATGTTACATGAGGAGAAGTAATTTGCAAGGCCAAAGTAAGCCTCACCTCAGTAATCACTTGTGTAAAAAAATCCAAATCTCTTAAAATAACCTATTTTATAAATTAAAAAATAAAATAAAAAATTAGAAA
>APFE030310900.1:0-36757 GCA_000404065.3 Pinus taeda | reverse complement strand
CATTGTGGATTCTTGTGGATTATTATGTTGATGGTGTGTTTCCTACTGTTATTGTAAGTGTGTTCATGTGTTCCATTTCTTAATCTCTTGGTGCTATTTAAACAAAAGAAGTGATAAAGTTTGAATTCATGCATGCCATGCTCAGCTTGCAATTTTGTTTAAAATTTATGTTTTCCACTGTCTAGAGAGGATTCGAATTCATTGTTCGCCCTCTTTAGCCTCTCTTCTTTCTTCCTTGATCATCTCTTTCAGCTAAAGGCATCAGCATAAACTCCTACCTTGCCCCAAAGACCACCCTGCAAAAACTGAGCTCAATCCCCGCACCCTGAATTACACTCCCTCCAATTGCCACCAAAAAACCCAAAAACTCTAAACCAATCCCCCTTATCAGTTTACTAGCCTAAAATCCTTGTTCCTAATTGGTCAACTCATCCTATTGACAAAATCCACCGAGTTTTGACCCGAGAGAGCCTTCTCATACCTCGTAGAGCTAGCTACGAGGTGAAATGGTTTGATGTAGCTTTGAGGTTTGTCTATCTCAGCCTAGGTGAAATCTCAAGTGCTAACAGTATGTACCACTCTCACTGGTTCCAGACCACTCCTGCACTGACACGAAGTCAGTCTCGAAGTATGTACCACTGATCCTAGATCAGTCTCAGCCGACCCGAAGTCAGCGTCATAGTATGTACAACTCCTACCACTAGTCCCAGACCAGTATCGTAGGCTCAGAGAGTGTACTACAGGTCCCAGTCCAGTATCAACCGACCCGAAGTCAGTGTCATAGTATGTACCACTCCCACTGGTCCCAGACCAATCCTGCACTGACACGAAGTCAGTCTCAGAGTATGTACCACTAATCCCAGATCAGTCTCAGCCGACCCGAAGTCAGCGTCATAGTATGTACAACTCCTACCACTGGTCCCAGACCAGTATCATTGATCCAAGATCAATGGAGGTCATCCTAGCGTAGGGAGTACAGTAGATACAACGATGCGTCCATCGGTACTACTATGGTCCCTAACTTCATTTCCCTGCTCATTGATCAGATGAGAGGTACTTCCCATGAGTCCCAGACTTCATGGGTAGGATGCCTCGACAGGAGAACTAATCAATCCTGTCCTCACAGGAGAACACATCAATCCTGCTACAATCGCCATGGAGAACACATCAATCCAAGCTGCCATGGAGAACACATCAATCCAGGCCTCACAGGAGAACACATCAATCTTGCTACAGTCGCCATGGAGAACACATCAATCCAGGCCTCAAAGAAGAACTAATCATCCTGCTACACAGGAGAATGAATCATCATGTTCCACAAGAGAGCGAATCATCTTGTCCCACAAGAGAGCGAATCATCTTGTTTCAGTGCGCACCACCAGGGGAGGGTGAGTCACCCTGTGGTCGTATGTTGCTCCAGTAGAACTGCAAGCCCCCCAGAGCTCCCAGAGCTCAATGTATGCAACATGTAGGACACTTCTTCAAAGGTCTCTCGATGACTCCAAGTCGTCCAGGAAAATCACAAATTTGATCTTTCCTCGGGGCTCTGTCCTATACATCATCACAGTTCGATGGAGCCTCCTTGATCATCAACTTACCATATCCCAGATGATGTCATCGGCTGGAGCATTGTCAAATATGGGATTCGTCAATAATCGAATCCCATCTCTGGTTGTCACAGAGAATCACAGTGGTATTCATCATGTGAACAAACAGCTCACTGAAGAGCTTCAGCAATCAGACTGCCTCACAGAAGGCCATACTATCAGCAATGTATTCTGCCTTGGTGGTGCTCAGAGTCACCGACTTCTGCTTCCTGCTCATCCAGGATATCAAGGCAGATTCCAAAGAGAAACAACTTGAGAAGTGCTCTAGTGATCCTCCATACTGCCTGCCCACTCGTCATTCAAATAATCATGTGGTTTCATATTTCCGGCAGTGTATCTCAATTCATGAGAGATTATGCCCTGAAGATATCTCAGAAGATTCTTCGCACCAATCCAGTCAGGCTCAACCAAATATGAGCTCACCATGCTAACTGCAACACATATGTCCGAACAGAGGTTCTCCAAGAACATCAACGCGAATGAGTTTATGAAACTCAAAAGCATTTCCCAAATTAGGTCTGACATCACCACCATATAACTTCTTGAAGGTTAAGATCCTCGAGGTAGTCACAGGTTTGCAGTTTATCTTTCCACATTCGGAATCCAACTCCCTCTGTCTTCTACAAATGAGAAGGTCGGCACCTATCAAACATAGGTGTCGGTATGAGAGGTCTGTCATCCACAACCTTTGTAATGGTTTGGATCGGTTTCACTCCTAGTGAGTCTCAGCTGCATTAGACAGCTATCAATCCTCTCATACTACGCACGAGGTGTTTTGCTTCAAGCCATAGAGGGCTTTCTTCCACCTGTATACATGAGATTCCCAATCATGAGTCTTAAACTCCTCAGGTTGTTCCAAGCCTGTGGACCTGTTGCATGAGGGGAATAGTCCCCTTATAATATTTTCCTTTGGTACATTTCAGACATGTACCTTCATGCTCCTTTTTGAATTCAGGCATCCAAGTCACCATCTGACTCACAAACCTCTGGTGTTGAGTCAAAGGACATGGTCCCCAGTAGACTTCCTGCAACTTGATACAACCCTGAACTCAAAACATCTTTGCAAGATCTATTTTCAAACACGTACCTTTCCATCGATAAGTGCCATCCTGTAACCTTAGACTTCCATTTCCGAGATGGACATCGGGTTCTTCTTGCGATCAGGTACATAAAAGAGATTCTAGGGTTCCTTGCTTTCGTGGAAGAGTCGACCATTTCCTTGATGACCTGCATTACCAGTCATTCCTTTGATCATTGAAGATGTCCCAGGAATGATTGTTATCTTCATCAAGAGATGTGTCTCTGCCATGTACAATGACCGAACTTATTTCAAAAAGGCATCCGCCTTTCCTTCCACCCTTAGATCCGAACTTCCCAATGAAGTGATCATTAGATGGGCCATCAGAAACTTCCGTTGCGCCATTCTGATAACATTCTCTGGTTCGACGTCACCCTAGGTGAATTATGAGAAACCCATTGATCCTTTTGTCTTGTCCCAACTGTCTTCGGTGATTGCTCGTTCACTCTTGCTTGGGCATTGTCTTCACCTCAGCTCTGATACCATGTTAAGTTTAGGTATGTTCTATGCTAGAGCAATTTATTTAAATTTTCACAGTTAGCAATCACATCAGCATTACGATAAACTGCAAATAGAACATAAATAAAAACGCAGAAGACAAGCCAAGACAAGAGGACACAAGATATGGCGCGAGCCAGGGACAAACCCCACAATGTGTGGGGAAACCCTTTGATCAAATCTTCTTTTATCTTCAAAGTTCAGCAGAGAAAGAGAGAGAGAGTACATTTACAACAAAAGTCAACACTTTGACTTATCTAGATCTAGCATAGATCATTTCGTATAATGATGAGATCAGTTGAAGACATTCTGCTTCAACTGATTCTCAAGGTGACTCCTTCACCTATCATCGAGTTACATCTCGTCCATTTGTTGCACCTTACTGTGTAGCACCGTCATGCTGCTCATGATCACACTTATCATGAAGCTGCCCGTTGCATCATTCATCACAGTTGCACCATTCTCATGATTACATTTACTATGATGTTGTCCATGCTCCCCGCATCATTGTGTTGCCCACGCACATGATCTTATTCATCATGATGCTCATGATATATGCATTATGCTACTCATACTACCCATATGCATCATACTGCCCATACTACCCATGCTGCTCATACTACCCATATGTGTATATATGTTCATTTCCAGCGAATGCGTTATATATCTCAGTCTCAGTGTATTGCCATGATTGTGTTGTATACATGACATGCGTATACATAACAGCGTTGAGTTTTCTACATATACATAACAGCGTATGAGATTCCATCATAGAACAGTGTATCAATTCTCTGCTCACCGTGTAGAGACTGCGTGGTAAGGTTTTATTGAACAACGTATAAATAATGTGGATAAGGTCCAGCGTATCGATTGTCTGCTCAACATGTATTCATTTCCTTGATTGCCCAGCGTGCATTCATTGCCTGCATGTTATATCATGTCCTGTGTATATGATCCGTAATGAACAGCGTGAAAATAACCTTGACTACCCAACGTTTGTTCATTGCCTCCACTACCCAGCGTGTATCTACCTTACCTTGCTTTAACTGCGTCACTTATTGTATGTATCTGCGTTCCATAATATCATGACTGCATTCCATAATGAATTCCATGAACAGGCCTACGTTGTTCAGTTGTTCCTTATGACTGCAGCATTATTTATGAACATATTCCTTCATAACTGCGATGAGATTGTTGTGCGCGTTATATATATATGCCATGATTGCGTGTAGAGCATAGGGTTTCCAGCGTATAAGGTAATGTGTTGTATAGCCTGTGTGGTCTGATCATCATACCACATCCCGCGTGAACTGCTTATATGAACCATCCAGCGTATAGAGTAGTATGTCCACTGTATCACCAGACAGCATATAGAATTTATATGATTTTCTGTGTATCCACCTGACAGCCCAGCGTTGACTTCCCAGCGTATGTCTGCCTATGTGTTCATAACGGCGTATAATGCCGTTGCGTTTACCACAATGCCAATGCCTTGCGTTCACCATGACTACGTTCACCACAATATAATAATTGTGTTTCACTATAATGCTACGGCTATCACCATAACAACGTTTCACTATAATGCTATGGCTACCCAGATTAATGCTACTGCAGTAAGGGCATCATAGCAAGTACTCTTAGCGTTTTCTCCTTCTCCAAAAACCTAGACGTGGAGAGGAGATCACTTAAAGAGTGTGTCTAAATGACCTCAAATCCTCTTATATTTATACTAAAGTGAGGATGATGAATAGACACGTCGGTTAGGCTTCTAGAGCCTACAAAATAGTTAGTCGGCTTGATAATAATTTCATAAACAAAATAAATTCATATCTCCATAAATACTTATCGAAATCGGATGATCTTTGGATCAATCCTACACCTCTCGAAGAGAGGGATCCAATAAAAATATCAGCTGCCATAAATAAGCTGACCCACATGGAGTTTGGCCCTAGTTGCCAATTTAACACCACTACTTTTGAAGGTCCTATTCTTCATTGTGGCACCCATGGACCTCATTAAGTCTATCAAAGGGCCCTATGACATGCATAAATTACTATTTGACCTCTTGAGAGGCTTAATTTTTCATTTATGAGCTAGTTTGTTGGGCTTGTCACCAAAAGATGTATTATTAGCACATTATTTTATTTTTGGGGCATATGTAGGCCAAGGAGGCTAATTCGAACTCCTTGGATGTGTATAAATACAAGTGAGGTGAGATCATTTCTCATCATCACTTTGGATTGGAACTTTCTCTTCTTTCGAGAATTTCGCACTTTTTTCTAAAAGATGAATTGGAGCATTTATGGATGAATTTTGATGTATAGTTATTGGTCTATCCTCTCTTGGCTCTTCTATATTATCATTTCTGAATGGTTGGATATACTCTATTGCATGTAAGTACAAATTTTTGATGTTAGTCTTGTTACTTTTGTCACATATGTTAGATGGGATTTTCGTTGTTTTAAGGCTAATTGTTTCATGCAAATTGTTGCCTAATATTGTGGGAGTGTCTCTATTATAACGTTCTCTCCATTGGCCCATGTACTTAAGTGAAATCTCCTAGTGGTAAACCTGACCTTGATAAGCCATTCCTCTTGTACATTTGAAGTATAAAAGCTGCAAGATTGCTTTCACTTGACCAAGAGGAGTTTGTGAGTAATTTTGAGGCCTCCTTGACTAGAAACCAAGAAACATTACACATAATCAACATAGACTCCATTCTCACAAGGATTAAGGCACTAATCTACCAAGGGTGATCACCAAAACACTTTTCTTTCACCTTCTCCCAAGTCTAGCCACACTGGGGTGCCTAGGGCATCAATTTCCCGACAAGTTAACCACTAAAAAAGTTCAATCTCCTAGTGTTTCATGTGTTGTCCTTTCCTCTATCCCTCCTCCAAATTTGAAGATATTTCGAAGGTGGAGTTGGGAGAAAAGCCAAGCCCTAGCTCTGAGACCAAAACATGCCCTACCATCCCTAACGCTAGTTCTTTCCAGGGTCAAAGTAACATCATTGAGTAAAAATACTTGCTTTGATCCTTCCCAGTCTAAGGTAAGAAAAACATTGATTATTTCATACCATCCTCATACCTCAGACCGGGTCCACTTGGCCCCGTGTAGTCCCGCTCCTTCAAAGGACCATTCTTCAAGAACCATCCGGGATACCAACCTTAACAAGGATTTAGGATGTGGGGAACTCCTTTCAAACCCTATTCTCATACATCTAACCACCAAAATCCTCTTCCTTTCCCTAGAAGCACATAGTACCTTACTTAGAAAGCGAGCAAGTTCCATCCTTCAAAACCTTCTCGAAAAGTGTCTCGGTCACTCATATCCATTGACTTATCATTCATTAGTGAATCCATACATATCGAATCTCCTCCCATTGGTGAAAGTTCGTAAATAGAACAAAGCCTTAGCTGAGGTGACAGTGGGCTAAGCCTCCATTTATTGCCCTTGATTTAGCATTTGCTCTTTAGGGATTCCCCTTAGGTCCCTTGCTAGATTGAGCGATAACACCCCCTACATCATCAAGGAACCCATGATTGTCCCAACCCCTGGTGGGCGATGAACTGCCCAATCTTAAGGGGGAATTCACTATTATATGATAAGCATCATGCTCTCATTCCATGGAGCCCCAAGCAATTAAAAGAAAGAAAAATCAATAAAGAGGCAAAAAGCATATGAAGGGCGGAAAAACAACAGTCAGGGTAACTCATGTACCACAACTACTTCCTCCTACATCTATACATCGATGTGTGGGCTCCCCTCATTATAACTACCCTTGTACCATGGCATGTGGCTTGGAGCCTTCCTTATTGCCTCGCTTTGTTCCATCATTATTTCACATGACACCTGCCATTTGATGGATGTAACATGGACCTGTCACCTCCTTAAAGGTTGAAACCGCCTAATAGGGTCCTTTATTAACCTCCTTCTTGAGCATAGGGACATTTATACATTCTAAAGCCAATTTGGAAGGGCATGCCACTATGAAGAGTCCACTTCAGCCATTGATTTATATGCTCATATACTCAATTCACTAATGTATTATTGTACTGAAAGATGACGAGACGCATTGGATCTTATACATGATTGTAGGTGGGTCTTCATCCTGGGTTTGGTCTCCTCATACAAGATCCAAGCCCCCCAGAGTATCATGAGGGTTGTAGGTTGAGCATTGAGAGCCATGGGCCTCCTCTACAATAGTGCATTGATTGACAAACCATGTGATTCTTCAGTGCCATATTATGCTTGCTTGTGCCCCACCCATGTAGAGATGATCATGCACTTGGATCACATTTCCCAGTGAGCCACATACTTGCACCAAACACTTAGCATTTGATCCAGAGCCTAGATAGGGTTTTGCCTCACCTAGGGAGACATAGGAGGGCTTGTATCATCATTCTAGCCCTCATGGATGGAATATTGACATGTTCGATCCAGTTGGAGATCCATGAGCCCATTCACTATGCCCCAGAGCCACTTTGGAGCACCATAGATATTCTGCATGGAAACTAAGGGGCCCCCCTAGGTCATGATTTTGAGAGCCCTCTTCTTCATTTTGGCACATGAGGGACATGTATTGGCCTTCCAACGGCCCTTCGCACTATGATTCTATCATTTCGGCCTCATTAGGAAGGGCTTATTACTGTATTTTTGAGCTATTTGGTGGGCTTGTCACTAATTAGGGTGTTATTTTGCACATTAAAGTCAATTTTAGGTGCTCATTAGATTTATTTGACCAATTCGAATTGTTAGAGGATTATATAAATACAAGTGAGGCCTCATTTGTAACTCATCATCACTTGGATTTCAATATATCTTGTGAAAAAGAACTCGGACCAGCAATTGAAGGTCGAATTGGATGTTTTTGGATGCATTTTGATATTTGAAAATTTTGATATCTTATTTTGGAGCTTCTATTTGATGTTTTAATGGATGGATATACTTGCTTTCTCTTGTAAGTGTTATTTTTCATGTTGCTTTCTTTACTATGCTACATGATTAATGTAGGAATGTCTTCTCAAATATTTTGTGCCCTATTTAAGGAAGCTCTTGGCTATGGAAGCTATGTTGGTTTATGTACTTCATTTTTTTCTAAATAATAAAGAAAGTCTTTGGGGACAAGGATATGCGGTGTTATTCTTTCAGATCCATGGTAATATTGTACCAATTTATTGTGCTTGATATTCTATTACTGCTATTAATTGTTATTTCTATTTGCCTTTGTGGATTTAAGAGTGTATAGTTATCTTTGCACTAGTATTTGGATTGGAGAAACACTTTAGATTGGGCAGATCTAGTGGGTTTTCAGTTGAACCCCTAGGCTTCCTTCTCGTTGTGCCATCCAATCCCTTGTGAATCTAACAAATATTTTCGAAAGTGTGTGGAAATCAATTTATTGAATCAGATCTTCAGCACTTAGGGACGTTCTTGGTTGAACCACCAACTCTAAAGCATAGATCTGGAATAACCCATACAGATCTCCTTTGAAGGCTTATCATTCGAAATTTTTGCAAGGATTTCTTGGCCTTAGCTTGTGATTTGATCTATTTCTAAACTATTTTCCTCAAATACTGTCCTTTTACAGAATAGACCTGGCTATTTAGAGCTTGTATTTTATAACTGAAGAGCATATTTGTACTCACACTCTTTGGGCTTATAGATCTTTAAATTTTGTATACATTTTCTAGCCCTTTGTATATGATTTTGTTCAGTTTGTATATATCTTCTATACATTTCTTGGTTTTCTTACAGATACAGAAGCAAGCGCTTGTCTTGGAAAACTTTCATACTTTCCTCTGTTGCAGGTGAGTGTTGGGGGAACAAAGACTAAATAACTT
The DNA here is from genome assembly GCA_000404065.3 of Pinus taeda. Classification (NCBI taxonomy): domain Eukaryota; kingdom Viridiplantae; phylum Streptophyta; class Pinopsida; order Pinales; family Pinaceae; genus Pinus; species Pinus taeda. Next base: position 27,728 of record APFE030310900.1, on the reverse strand, counting down.
TTCTGAAGCTAGACACTTGCTCCTTCCTCAAACCCTCACTTTCTTTTTCTCTTGGACGGCAGGGTTTCTAGCTGATCGAATTAAATTTTGAGAGTCATCCTCTCCTTCCTAGCAGATAGTTTTATTTCTGAAGGTTGTTTGCAAGTGGAAGCTCACTCTGTCAAGCCGAAAGCTTAGGAGAAGAATCTGTTTGCCTTTAATCAAAATTTTCATAAGAGTTTGAAAGAAAATAAATTTTTTATCAAGGAATTCCAAATCAGTGTTGTTGTCACTCAAATTGTATACAAGAGTGCCACAACGCTCAGGGTAGGGGTTGTCACTCTGATCCCTTCCCCCTTCATTTAAGTTGTCTCCCAACTTATTAACATAGTAATTAGATCCCATTACTAACTTGTTCACTTTTGCATTTAATAAATTCATAGCATCTAATTGTTAAATTCAGATCTAATAGCTTTTGAATCACTTATTTTTGCCTTTATCTAACTATATGGTGGTTTCACTAGCTATTTAATTTAATTTGCATTTCACTAGTTGATCTAATTTGCTAATTGGTATGTCCATTAAAATTGTTTTATCTTGTCATAGATCTATTTTGCAATCATTAACTGGAGAAAAATAATAATAAATAAAATAAAAAACTATATTACTATATATCATATACTTATATATATATATATATTGCCTTCATTTATCATTGGCATAAGCTAATCTTATTGATACTATATATATATATTTACAACTTATACTATATATATACTTATACTATATATATACTATATATTATATATATACAATCAAGATATAGCTTACGCCAATGATAAATTGAAGAAATAGATACTACTATACTATATAAATCATATATATATACCTATAATATATACTATATATATAATTTGCTTCGATTTATCATTGGGCATAAGCTACAATACAATAAGATTAGGCTTGTATATACAATAAGATTAGCTTATGCCAATGATAAATGAAAGCATAATATATATATATATATATATATATATTATATATGCCTTTCTTTATCATTGGCATAAGCTAATCTTCTTGTAGAATGAATTGTGCTCAAGGTGCTTATAATAATCTTGATCATAAGTGGATTAATATATTGATAAATCTTGAAATATTTCAATTTTTTGAAGCACCCTGTTCTAAGTGCATCTCATTGAAGCATTGTATTAACCTTCATATCTAATTAGCACTTTAGATATAGATCTAGATTTGCATCTCTAAAATTTACCTCCAAGCATAAGCTTTGTTGATAGCAATTTTAGGACAAAACTTCCCTAACTTTCTGTTAGCGTCCAATGATTTGTAGGATCAAATGATGATTGGCTATTATCTTTCAAATGATGAAATTGTAAATGATATTGTATCCTGCAAATGATTTACAAAAATAGAAAAAATATATATATAAAAACAAAAAACAAAAGGAGGGTATAAAAAAATGTATATGTTTAAAAAAAAAAAAAAAAAAAAAAAAGTGAAAGAAAAACAAATAAAGAAAAATAGAATAAAAAGAAAAAATGATGATGAAAATACCCCATATAAAAAATATATATGAAAGTAAGAAAGTCTAAAGGCCACTCAAAGATAATACATCAATAATACTTTTGCAATTTTCAAGGAAGTGTGCAGCGTGTCCAAATGCTACCTCAAAGTTAGAAATAGATTAGCTAGTTTAATCATATTGTTTAAACGTGAATAAACTAAGTTAAATAAAGTTAGTCTAGATTAGTGAATACATCAACCATCTAGTGTAATCTTCGTTGAAATTGATTAGGTAGAATAAAAAGGATTAACCAAATTATTTAACCTTGGTTAATTGGCAAGAAACCTAAAAAGAAATTGAAAATCCTTAGAAAAAGTAATAAAAGGCTAGCAAATCAAAATGCACCTTTGGGATAAATTAATCTCTTTTAGAGTTAATTAATCAAGTTTAAGAAAGATTAATGGAGTTTAGAATACATAATTGTGTTATTTAAGCACGATTAACAATTGTAATAAAACGTTTGGTGCATAAAGTTAATTTGTCAGGATGCAATAAAAAAATCAACAATTTCCAATGGTCATGAACTGCCCTGCCCAGATCAATGGCAGGGGATCATTTCCACCCCCCCTAGCGCTTCCGAAGATTATCTGACAGGGGGTATGAGAAAACGGTCTTTACAAACCCGCTCGGTGATACATGGCACCCTTTTATACACTCCGCTCCACCCCCCCCCGAAACCACTTCCCACCACCAACCCCTTCAGGTTCCCCTCAAACCCGCTTTCCACCTCCGTTGACTGCCTGTTGGTCTTCTTCCCGTCGTTTTACTGCGCCACGTTCCCATCACATCCATTCCCCTACTGCCACATACCTCCTCCCTCTCCATTGTGCCCTTTCTTTCCGCTCCACCCCTGCGCCTTCCTCCGACGCTCACACATCACCATATATCCCCCAATCCTCGAAAGCCAAGTGTCTATCCCCCCCCCCCCAATTATAATATATCTGTTTTGCCCTATCCGTTATAGAAGTTCATTATTCATTAACTCCATTCCCCGTGCCAAAATAAACAGTAACTATTTTTTTATATAAAGGTCTGATTTCCCAGATGGCAAACCCTTCTTTGCTCTTTTACTGTCAAAAAGTTGTCTCAATTATCGTTGCAATTTCTCTTAGAGCCCCACCATTCCCAGCGGTTTCAATGCATTCACAGGCCTGTCCAATTCCTCGCTGGACCATCCAGCTACTTAACTAGGTATTTTTAAGCTAACCATTGACTAAACATGTTTAATTATGTCTTCCAAGAAGAAATATGTTCCGCAAGGGAATCCCATGCTACCCCCAACCATAGATTTGGACCACCATCCTTTTAGTTGATCAACTCTATCAGGTTACATAGACCAATTGTGAATTCGACTTGTACGAATTTCGCAATTGGCTCAAACAAAACCATCTGGACCTCAGTGATGAATTGGGATTGTAGGACTCCTTCCTACCCCAACACATTTTCCCACAAACCTACTATTTCCTGGAATTTGTAACCTGGTGCCAATTCCGCTATATGCCTAGCCAAAGAACAATAGTGGCCCAGAATGGCTTTTTGCCATTAATGGTCACTCAATTTCATAGATGCTCCAGATAACAAACATTGACCCAAGGCAACCTTTTCACCAAGATTTCCTTACAGAAATATATAACAAATTGGATTTCCCTCAGAGAGCCAAAGCGTTTGAAACTTTCCTGCCTAATAATTCTCAATTGCCCAAAACAAACCCTCCCTACCCTGCTTCTATTTTTCCTGAGAAGGCCAAACAAATAATCTCCATGGTTTCTTCAACCTTAGGATACTACTCTGACCAGTGGATAGATGAAAACATTTTTGCATTTCTCTCTATATCTTCCAGTGGTGAAATGCCACCAACTATTTTCTGTTACAGTGAATTTTTGGCAAAGATGATTCATGAGAAATTCATGAAATTCTCAACCAAAGGAGTTTTTAGATATGCATCCATTTTGGTGTATTTATTTATTTATTCTCAGTCAGACAGGTACCCTTTCCATCTACAGAAGACAAATAGTCAAGGGAACCCTTAGTCAATCATTCACTGGACCTCCTTGGTCACGAAGAACAGCACTGAATTTACATTTAGTGATTTTGTGGATCAATTTGTACACGTGGTAGCCAGTTTGTTAAACAATGATGCAGTGCCCAGAATACATCCAGAGATAAAGAGAATTTTGCATTTGAGTGATGAGACCAAGAAAGGGGACTGGTATTTATACCAATCTTACACAGAGATCAGAATATATGGTTGTGAATTGCCTCCCTAAGAACTGCCTAAATTTGTACCTATTTGAATATTTTTCTTGGATTTTATCAAGCAAATGATCAACATGGATCAGCTGCACTTCCTGGCCACAGTTCAAAATAAAAACACAAGTTGGGCCATTTATATGCAATGCAAGGTCAGCAAGACAAGAGGCAAAGGCTATCCTAAAGCAGATGAATTTAAAACATAGCTTTACTTGGTCTTATGACCCTTTTGGAATAATCTCTAAATTAAGAATGGAACAGAAGTATGCTCCCTAAACCCATACTCCTAGACCAGAAATAGAACAGAACATGGATCAGTTGCACTTCCTGGCAGCCAAGAAGAAGGCACAGTTCAAAATAAAAACACAATTTGAGCCATTTATATACAATGCAAGGTCAACAGGACAAGAGGCAGAGGCTATCCTGAAGCAGATGAATTTAAAACATAGCTTTATTTTGTCTTATGACCCTTTTGGAAAAATCTATAAATTAAGAATGGAACAGAACTATGCTCCCTACACCCATACTCCTAGACAAGAAATAGAACAATTTATGAACCAAGAGGAGTAGCAGGAGAATGCTCTGCAGGAGGCCGAAGAGCAAGTACTATCTACTTCACAAAATCCATTACCTCGAGAAAAGACAGAGAAAAGACCAAGGAAAAGTATCTCCCCTTCAATAACAGAGATCTTAGCTAAAGATTTTGTGATACACAACAAGAAACAGAAGACTATAGATACAGGGGAAACTCAGCAGCAGAATACAGAACAACAACCCTTCAGTGTCAAGGAGAGAGGAGATTATTCCTACATTTCCAATGACCTCAATGACCACAGATACACCAATTTCATCACCATCAAGAGAGGCAGACTAGAGAAATAAGGATCAAAACATTTTTTCCATTTACAGGGAAATCAAAGCAAAGAAACAGGCACTCAATGCCACCACTTTTTCACAGTTTTGGAAACAAACAGCCACCACCCAGCACAAGTTTATGTCATCTTTTAATGCAGAGAAGAGGAAAATGTAGGTTGCCTTCTTGGAGCCTAAAGTTGCTCAGTCCAAATCAGTAGAAGATTACAAGAAATCTATCTTCTCTTTCGACACAAATACTGTCCATCCCATCGACCAAATGGACTTCCACAAGCAATCTGGAGAAATGCTTTACAGCACCATTACAAACACATCTATGGCAGCAACTAAGCTAAGGTTTCAGTAAATAATATTCAAGCACAATTAAAGTTAGAAGGAGTTTCTTCTTGGGCCAAAGACACAAATATAAAGTCTTTAGAGGATTTGGTCATTAAATTGGGATATGATCCCAACAATGTAAAGGCAGGTGAAGAAATCATCAGGAACAAGAATGCGGATATAGAAGCGTTCAAGAAGCATCATAAGCTCCCCTCCACTGAAGATCCACAGCCCAAGGAATATGGAGAGCAGAAGAAGCAAAAGGAGAATTTGTTCAAGATCATCATTGAACAGAACTTTATCATTAATTTTGATAAATTTTAGTTTCGAGCAAAGGTCAAAACAAGTGACCTCACAGTTCTCTTGTGGCCAAGCCTTTGTAGGAATGAAGACGCGTAGGTTGCCAAGGATCCTAGGTAGGTATCATTAATGATGGACTAAGCGCCTCCTCGTAGCCTTCTTGCAGTTCACCTCAATCCTTACCAAGTTTTGAGAAATTGAAGGGGATTCTTATTGGAGAATGCAATAGGATAGCTATTAATTCAATTTCTCCTTAACCTTAATAATTGCTTGTGAAATTTATTTTATCTTCTTGTGTTTCTTTATTAGATCTTCTTATCAAACAATAATCAAGAATAAAAACAATAAAGACAATGGACACAAAAATTAGGCTACAAGCCAAGGCAAAACCCCTCCAAGGGGAAAACCCAGAAAATCTCCTCTCATTATAGAATTTGCTTCAAATGAGAAAACCAAAAACCAAAACCCTAAACAAAGTCCTCCTCCAAGCACCAAGTCATCCCTCCAAGAAGCCCTTCCAATTAGGTCAAATATCAACCAAATCAACAAGGATCAATTATGCTTCAACCAACGTCCAACTACAACTTCGGCCCCCAACTTCGACCTGCAACTTCAACATGCAATTTTTGGCCTTCCAAAAGCTACAGAAACCTTGACCTTCACACGTGTGAGAGAATAGAGCTCAAAAACGAACTGTCTACTTCTTCTTGGTTTCTCCTTGCTTCCTACACCTTCGCTCTTGTTTTATCCTTGTTCCCAACATTAGATCGAACGTCTTCTTGAGAGAGGTCAAATTGGTGCTAAATGAGGTCAATGTTGCCTCTACTTATACACATCTGAGGGGTTCGAATACCCCTCCTTTCCTTTAGGCCAACTTCTTACTCGCAGGGCCGACTTGTGATAGGAGGCTTGTAGAACTTTCTAGACTCAAAACCAATATATTTTAGATCATACAACTTGCCCAATAGGGTCTTCGACCATTGACAAGGACTCTCTTGACTCAAGAAAAATATTCTTTTGATACAAAAAACCCTAGAAGCATGAAGAACATGCTTGACCTAGAAGACCATCAAAATGAAGCATGAAATCCATGCTTAAAAATAATATTTTTCTTTCTTTTTCTTGTAACATAAGATATAAGTAATGACGCGAGTACATACACAATTATTGAGACTGAAACTAGTTACTTTTTCCAACACTCCCTCTTAACTAGGGAGGTATTCATAATTGTACACCTGGTACAAGCTTATTCTCAAACTGAAGAGTTCCCATAAGAAGATTCGGATTGGTAAGCCATCTTTTAGGTATCAACATCATGACTAGCATTGTCAATATAGTAGGGCCTTAACTTGACAAGCTCTTTCTTATACAAGAGCATAATGCTGGGAGGCTTTACGTGAGATACCGCACTACCTCTTCAAGGTACATACCCCATTCGAATGTTCACTAGGTATGTTCGTTTACGACTATTCTTATCTTGGATTCCCAATCCTCAAAGAATATCGGTCCTCTTCGACTACTCTTGTCTTGGATACCTATCCAATCCTCAAAGAGTGTCGATCTGTTTCCTATCTTGGATTTTCTATCCTCGAGGAAGTCACAGATGCTTATCCAATCATTTATCCACCATTCTCTCTCCATGGCCTTCACTTAGACGTACATTTGTTAGTCTTGGCTCAATGCATGACACATGAAGAAGAGAATACAAATGTGATGTTTATCATCACTCCCTCTCAACCAAAAAGGAGATCCCTATTCCCACTTGATTTAGGGAATAGATACTTGCTCCTTCACAAATATTCAAGAAGGCTTCTTACTCCCTCTCACATATAGAGAAGATTCTTTCACTTCCTTTTAATTTGGAATTCATATCCACAAGTTCTCTAGCTTATCTTCATGAGAGTATCAACTACTAGTTCTTCATAGAGATAGTTGCATGGCTCCTTCTTTTTCTTTGTATCTCATCATATTGAGCTTTCTTCCTTCCTGGATGTTGAAGAGCCATCTTCTTCCTTCAATCTTGTGATAGGATTCAGGTCATTAATCTTGCATATCACTTTCACATAGTCATCATCAATGAAGGCATTATATTGAGCCTTATCAAACTTCAAGTTAGTCATAGTTCCCTCTTAAACATGAAAGAGATCTTCGTTGATGAACATCAAGTTATCTTCTTATAATGCTACCTTTCAATACCAAGGTCATGATGTGAACACCTTGACTACATAACCCTTCAAGGATTGTCAAAACCATTTACTCAATCCATATATTCTTTGGATCGAGTACAATACTAACACTTGAACTTACCTCAACTATCATTATGTATTTTTGCAGTATCTTTCCAAGTAGCAAAACAATATGTTAACCAAATAACCAATATCAAGTTATTAATATTAAACTTACCTTATCATGATGACCCCTTTTATCAAAGTATTTGTTTACTTGAATCCTTCAAGATCAACATCCTATCACATGAATCATCTTCATAACAATATTTCTCCATGCATTCATCAAGGTGCCCATGGATCGAACTTGATACGAAGCTACAATATCTTCCTTGGAGTTGTCATTGTTAACTCCCTTTCTTTCTTCTAAAGACTATACTTTATGTTGATCAACATTGTTCTATTTATGCCATGCAATCTTGTGAGAGAGTCTTGATATCCATCCATTCCAAAGTATGTCAAGTTTCCTCTTTCGAGCATCATGCAGCCATATGAAAGACTTACCAAGCACACTCTTATATCCAACTCCTTTTTCAAGATTCTAGTAGATATGAACCTTTCCCTAGAGAAGAGTTGCTTAAAATATGTTGATTTTTGGTCGCATCGAATGTGCTCTAAGCCTCAAAATTTGCAGGGAGGCTTAGACACATGTATTCCACAATACCTAGAAATCGTTTTGGGAAATTCCACCCAAAGACAATTTTATTAAAATAATTAATTATTTTTAACGGAGGCCTAAGTCTAAACTTAGGAAATTAAAATAATTAAAGGGTATTTATCTAACTGCGGGTGAAACTTCTAGAAGAAGACAAGGATCAAGCCAAAATGATCTAAGCCATTGATTAGAATCTAATCTGGGTCGTTGGTTCTCAACAAAAGGATTATAAGAGGAGGCTTGATGGGCATTTGGAAAGGACAACGAGTGGGAGATCAGAGATCAAATTTTTGAAGAGAGTGGCATAGTAGTTGCCGAAGAGAAGTTCGAAATGATTTCCTACAAGTCGTGGGCAACATTAGTTCCGGTTGGAGATTTCTCCTAATCCAGGAACACTCAGTAGAGGAGGCAGAGAGAGATTCGAGAGAGGCTACGCTGGGCAGCGTAGGCTGACGCAGAGGCTACACTAGGCAGCGTAGTCTAACACAAAGGCTACGTTGGGCAACGTAGGCTAACACAAAGGAAGTGCAAGGAAATTTCTAACTCTGACACATCAAAAATCCCCACTGCATTATATATTTTATTATCTCCTACTTGTTCTTTTGATTAACAAGTTACTTATCAATATAAATACCGAAATAAACACAAATGCAGCTTTCACACACATACAAATCAACAACTGAAATAACTGAGACAACACAAGGGACACTGTTATTTTTGGACAATCATCCCCAAAAATCCCAGTGCGAGAAAACTGGTGCAGTAGATATGAGGGTTTTATTATTATGCAGTTTTTTTAATACAACTAGGTTGCCAAAAATGGCTCACCCTTCAAAGATTTTCCTTGGCAGAAGTACCTTTCTTCGAAGACAAGTATTCCAGCTAATTAGCAACCGGATGAATAGCCTCACAGTGACTTTGACTGCTCCCTTAGCTGGACAGCGAAAGTTGCTCCAAGCTACCCTCACGAACTACATCACCCTCCAGACACTCTATCACCCTCTACAGCTCTGCATCAGCTAACCAGCTCTCAGTCTACCCCATGAAAATTCCTCAGCGCTGCCTCTTCAGCCCAGCGTCAGCTCTGCAGCTCTCTGTGTTGCCTATGTCAACCTCTTAGCCCTCTACGTCCCCTACGTTGGGCTCCTCAGCCGCTGTGTCAGCCCTAGCTACCTTTGTGTCAGCCTTCCTAAGCTCTGCATTATCTCTCCGGCACTCTCTCTGCCTCCCTGCTATGTATTCACGGCCTTCTGTCGAACTGCCCCTCACTACAACAAATCATCAACTCGATTTCTCCGCAAACCCTACCCCAGAAAATCGAATTCTTGATCAACTTGGTGTATCTCCAACTGTCCCTCAAGCCTCCTCTTATAATTTTCCTATTCACGATTCAACAGTCGAGATTAAGTCCCTAATCAACCGCTAAGATTAGATCTGGTTTGATCCTTGTTATTTAGAACTTTCTCACCCATACTTTATTAATACACATTAGTACTTTAATTTTCCTAAGTTTAGACTTATCATCTCATTAAAAATATTAATTATTTTAATATCTCTCCATCTGGGTGGAATTTCCCCAAACGAATTGTGGGTCTTGGAGATCTTATGTGCCTTACCCTCTCCACCAATTTTCATGGCTAGAGCACATCCGATGCTACCAAAAATCAACACAACGCAAAGGCTACGCTAGGTAGCGTAGGCTAATGCAGAGGTAGCACAGAGCCTTGAGGAGATTCGTATTTTATTTTTGCTTGAGAGGTCAATTTCTGAAGCCGGAAGCCGGGGTGTGAGGCCGAGAGGACAGAATCGGAGTCTTAGAGGCAAATCGATCAGCAGAAGGGTTGATGCTATCCCTAGAAGTTGTGACGTTGGGCCTACACAATGATTGCACAGAAGCAGCAAGGGAGAAGCCATTATGTGGCTGAATCAGTCGAGATTGCCAGTGATAGTGTGAGGTATTTCTCACTAATTTCTCTGCCAATCAGATTCTCTATATCGAATAGCCAGTAAGACATCCAGAGATTGTATTCAAAAAGCTACTGCTTAATAATACAAACCCTCAGTGGTTGCACTGGTTTTCTCGCATTGCATTTTTCCGGGAACATTTGTCAAAAAATAACTGTGTAATATGTTGTGTATTTCTTTCTTGCTTAGTTACTTGTTTCCGCTTATAATTTTAATTGGTGAAGGTTGTAGTGTATTAATTTCAATATTTGTTGTAGGAAGCAGTAAATAATTTGTTCAGTAACTAACAAATAGAAGGAACTTAATCAGTTGTTGCAATAGAAATTTGGGCTTCCAAATTTTCACATGGTATCAAAGCTGCAGGTGAAGCAAGAGAGCAGAGCCGAAAGAAACCAACACTGAAGAGAAGGAGGGTCAAAGTGTTATGTAGGCAGCAAATCCAATCCCTAGAGGGACTGCGTAGTCCAGGCTAGGAGGGCAAAATTTTCGAGGAAGGTCTCTCTTTGAGTGAGTCGACAGAGAGGTAAGACTTCTAGATCAAAGTTTGCCAGTGTCAAAGGGAGCAGTGCAGAAGCTTCAGCGAAGAGGAGGTTCCTGGTGTGACGCAGTTTTCTACAGCAGTTGTTGGGGCAGAAAGACGTCAGAAGGAAGAAGAGAGACACTGTTGAGGGAATTCTTCGTCAGACGACTTCTAGCCAAGAAGTTTGAATTCTCATTTGTTGAGCAGCAGTGGAGAGGAACTGATCTACTAACTCCAGCAGGGAGTGCATAGGCTAGTTTGGTGTTGCATAGAGGAGAGAGGAGGCTCATTGGCAGTTGTGGGGTCAACACCTCAGCCTACCGAGATGGTGAGGCTAGCCCTAAACTCAGTCTCAGAAGAATGGCAAGGGCTTGCCAAAGTATCCTGGGCAGAGAGAGATTGCCAGATTGGAGAGGGATGTGGGCCGCTCTTTAACAGGAAGAGGTGAGGAGAGACTTAGTCAAGTGCAAACTTGATAGTAGCAGCAGCAGCAGTGGGACGAAGCCAAAGGAGGATGAGAATACAGCCCTCGCATCTAAGGGGCAAAAGGAGTAGCAAAAGAAGAAGAAAGATGTTATGAAGATCAAGTGATTTTGGTGTGGTGAACTTGGTCACTACGCTACACAATGTCCTCTCAAGAAGAAGGACAAGGACGAGAAGCATGATTCGAATGTTGCATTTGCACAGATCAAGAAGGAGTTTCACATGATTGCCCAGAGGTGCGGTGATATAGAACTGTAGTTCGAAAGAACTACAAATGGGCAAGATCCTTGAGGAGTCCACCTCATGGATCAATACCTTGCTACAGGAGCCCAGATCAGAAGTAGCAAGGGACCAATGTCAATTGGTGCAGAGGAGTGTCGGAGTGACAGTTGCGGTGGCTAGAAGCGCCAGAGACTAAGCAACACAGAGCTAGAGTTGGCAGTAGTGCAGTTGGCACAAAGCAGAGTTAGTAGTAGCTTAAAGGCTTCAAAGGGTCAATGAACAGACTAGCAGCAGTCAAAACTCCAGCAACAGATGCATTATGTTGAACAGTTGTTCAGTAATTTTGGATGCTTTTCCATTATTGATGCGGTAGCAGCGATAGTTGGAGAATATTGCAGTGCAGCTGTAGTGTTGGCAGTGGCAGTGCCAACATTAGCACAAATGCAGAACTTATGAGGGTTGCAGTACGAACGTAGTGTTGGGAGTGGCAGTGTCAGCAGTAGTACAGATGCGGCATTTGCGCAGTAGTTGATGGTCAACGATGTCAAACATCAACAATGCAAAAGGAGGTGTTACAGAGAAGGGTGATGCTTCAACATGTTGCATTACTAGAGCACATTCCTCGCTAAGAGGGAGTGTTGATTTTTGGTAGCATCGAATGTTCTCTATGCCTCAAAATTTGCAGGGAGGCTTGGACACATGTATTCCACAATACCCAGCAATTGTTTTGGGATATTCCACCCAAAGACAGTTTTATTAAAATAATTAATTATTTTTAGTGGAGGCCTAAGTCTAAACTTAGGAAATTAAAATAATTAAAGGGTATTAATCTAACAGTGGATGAAACTTCTAGAAGAAGACAAGGATCAAGCCAAAATGATCTGAACCATAGATTAGAATCTAATATGGGTTGTTAGTTCTCAACAGAAGGATTATAAAAGGAGGCTTGATGGGCATTTAGAAAGGACATCAAGTGGGAGATCAGCGATCGAATTTCTGAAGAGAGCACTACAACAGTTGCCCGAGAGAAGTTCGAAGTGATTTTTTGCAGTGTGGGGCAAGGATAGTCTCAGTTGGAGATTTCTCCTGATCTAGGAATACTCAGCAGAGGAGGCAGAGAGAGATCCAGGGGAGGCAATGTAGAGGCTACGCTAGGCAACGTAGGTTGATACAGAGGCAGCGCAAAGCCTTGAGGAGATTCATATTTTATTTTTTTGTTGGAGAGGTCGATTTCTGAAGCCGGAATCTAGGGTGTGAGACCGGAAGGACAGAATCGAAGTCTCAGAGGCAAATTGATCAGTAGAATGGATGACGCTATCCCTAGAAGTTGTGACATTGGGCCTATGGAGTATTGCACATAGGCAGCGTAGAGGCAACAAGAGACAAGCCATTCTATGGCTGAATCAGTCGGGATCGCCAATGATAGTGTGAGGTATTACTCACTAATTTCTCTACCAGTCAAATTCTCTATATTGGATAGCCACTAAGCCATCTAGACATTGTGTTCAGAAAACTACTGCTTAATAATACAAACCCTCAATCTATGTCACAGGGTTTGGCAAACCTGAAAAAAAAAATTTGAAATTCGTTCAAGTTCGCCGAACCTGAAATTCGAACCTCAAGTCGAACCTGAACGAACTTGAACCTAAACGAACCTCAACGAACCTGAACGAACCTTAACGAACCTGAAGGCAAATTTTAACGAATTTTTTAAGGTTCGATTTTTTTAATGATGCACTAAGAACTTTATTATGACAGCCATGATAGCTGTTTTATCCTACCTTCATCACTGTACTCTAGACCATCATGTTGACTGTGATCTTGTGAGAGTGTATTCCATGACTGCAGGATCATTGTGATCTTTCTTACACCGAGACAGTGAGATCATGTAAAGATAGTGAGGGATCCGAAGATCTTTCCATTACATATATATATACATTGACTGTTAAGAAATAGATCCACCGAGATGAGATACTATTCCTCACCATACTGAGGTCCTTACTGTCTCATTTATTCCGAGACTGTAATGGTTATTGTGGCTCTTTGTTATGCAAGGATTGTATCCTCTGAGAATGATCATTTCTGTGGCTTTGTTATTGTGCCACAATTGTAGTATATATATATATTATATATATATATATATATATATATATATATTTGTGTGTGTGTGATTGGGACGTCTAACGTCAATCTTATTAGGCTGAGAGGGAGGTTCTATCATTGCTATTCTTTGTCTAGAGTCTAGACTTCTACAGGAGTATCACCGAGGCCTTCATGCCAAGACTGTTATGCGAGATCCATTGACACTGTGCCTTTGTCCTAGATCTTTGCTACTCCAGTCAGCTGAGATCCTCATAGGTATGTCGAGATCACTAGCTGTGCAATTGTGATATGTCTCTGTAGATTTGTATGCTAAAATAGATATGCCGAGAATGTCTAATCCTTCAATCTTTGCAACGTCCATTATACAAGGTTATTCCTGGCCCATTAGACTGAGGTCATATATAGATATATAGATATATATATATATATATATATATATATATTATATATATATATATATATATATATATATTGAAAAATATGTATAGTCGAACCTAATGTTGAACCTCATTCGAACTTGATCGGAAAATTCGAATTCGAATCAAACTTAATCGTTGTCGAACTCGAATTCGAACTCGAGCCATGTGACATAGCCCTCAATTGTTGCACCGGTTTTCCCCCACTGGGTTTTTCCGGGGACATTTGTCCAAAAATAATAGTGTAGTCTGTTGTGTATTTCTTTCTTGCTCAGTTACTTGTTTCCGCATATAATTTTAATTAGTGAAGGTTGCAGTGTATTAGTTTCAATATTTGTTGCAGGAAGCAGTAAATAATTTGTTCAGTAATTAACAAATAGAAGGAACTTAATCAGTAGTTGCAGTAGAAATTTGGGCTTCCAAATTTTCACAAAATATGCATACCTTTGTTTCCATACAACCATCTAGCCAACTTTTCTTGAACGAGTTTGATTCCTATACCTGTCAAGGATAGGTTTCTTTTCTAGAAGTAGAAAGACTTTCTTCACACTGCAACTCGGCCATCTACAATCCTTCATCCTTCAAGAGTATTGTTTCTATACCAGATGGGATATATATCAGTCATGTCATAATGCTCTTTCCAAGAAACTTCCAAAATGATGGTTCTTATAGGATCTTGATGATCCCTCTTCGCAAAATGACTACCTCTAACAAGATGTTAGAAAATGTTCAGATGAACTACAATATGCAATATGGTCCCAATCTTCTCATTCTTGAAAGCTAGATGATTCCTATAAAAGTAACTTGATCAAGCAGACTCTAATTCTTCTACTGTCACGTGCTTCATTCTATGATGCCATGCTTTTACAGAAACCAAGACTCTTCTATAGTATCCAACAATGCATGTTGCTATACCTTCTACTTAATAAAAGAAAGACAAATTGTATAAATAACTTGGAAGGAATGAAGCTTCCTTTAATAGTAAAGATCCTTGGGATCTTCTCCTTTCAGCGTCTTCTCAGGTTCTCCCTCTTCTTCGACTATGTGAGATTCACTCTTTTCCTTTCTTTTCTTGTTCTGCTTGTTTGGACAATCCCTCTTAAAGTGTCCATACTCATTGCATCCAAAGAACTGAATCTTGGACAAATTTGTCTCCTTCCTGGACTTTCCAAACTTCCCTTCCTTCATATTCTTGATCCTTGTTGTAAAAGCTTGAGACCTCTCATTTGATTCGATGTCAACTTTTGCCTTGATCTTGTATTCTTCAAAGATACATTGAGCCCACAACTCATCAAACAGTGTAGTTTCCTTCTTTGAGTAGATACTAGTTGCAAAACTGCTCAAATCAAGTGGCAAAGCATTTAATACACAAATGGTCATTTTCAAGTCAAAAACAGTCTCCCAAAGCCCTTGCAATTGATCTCTTATTTGTGAGATCTTCATTAGGTAGGTGGTCATGTCTTCATCCTTCGACTTTCTTATTCTATATAGTTGATTCCTCAAGGAAATCTTTTGACCTGATGTACTTATGGAGTACAACTTTACCAACTTATCATAAATAGTCTTGGATCTCTTCAGATCAACAATAAAGGGAATAAGATGATCTTTAATGGATTAAACAATAAGCCTTTGTGCTCTTACTTCTCCCTTCTTGTATTTTACTAATTCTTGAGTCTTTTCTTTGCTTGGTTCAACAACTTCACCAAGAACATATTCCATGAATTCATTTTATGTGAGTGTTAGGTCAATCCTCTTCTTCCATGCTAGGAAATTTGTTGATCCAACAAGCTTGTTGTTCTCCTTGCAAAATGTAGCCATATGATTTGTAGATTGAGATATTGAAGACAATATAACACTTAGTTATCAAGAGTCCTCTTTCTTGATAATGTCTCCAACTATCTTGATGTCTTCAAGATCTTCAAGGAGACTTCAATGATGCCCTAGATTGATAACTTCTACGATGCCTTCAACAACCGTGTCTTCGAACAGCTTCGAAGAGTGAAAGATGATACCAAGATTCCTTGATGCTTCCTCTTCTTCAGGATGATGCACTAAAGAATCTTGAGCAAAAGTTTTCCTTTCCTTCCTTCAATGAGAGCTTAACAATGAGGTATTTTTCAATGAAAGCTTGATCAATGGGTCTTCTTCTTCTTCACTTATGTCCTTCTACAAATGATTCCCCTTCAAAACCCCTTTAATATGATCTTCCAGTTTCCTTCTCTTGTTCACCTTAGCTCTGATACCATGTTGGAGAACATTGTAGGATAGTTATTAATTCAATTTCTCCTTAACCTTAATAATTGTTTGTGAACTTTATTTATCTTCTTGTGTTTCTTATTAGATCTTCTTATCAGACAATTATCAAGAATGAAAACAGTAAAGGCAATGGATACATAAAGTAGGCTCCAAACCAGGGCAAAACCCATCCAAGGAGAAAACCCAAAAATCAAGAAGGAAAACAATAAAAGCAATGGACACATAAATTAGGCTCGAAACCAGGGCAAAGCCCCTCCAAGGGGAACACCCAAAAATATCTTCTCTTCTTATAGAATTTGTTCCAAATGAGAAAATCAAGACCCAAAACCCTAGACCAAGTCCTCCTCCAAGCACCAAGTGAGCCCTTCCAATTAAATCAAAGATCAACCAAATCAACGAGGATCAATTCTGCTTCAACCAACTTTCAACTATGATTTCAGCCCTCGACTTCTACCTGAAATTTCGACGTGCATTTCAAACTTGCAATTTTTCAACCTTCCAGAAGCTACAGAAACTATTACCTTCACATACACGAGAGAATAGAGCTCAAAAACAAACTTTCTTTCTTCTTCTTGGTTTCTCCTTGCTTCCTAGACCTTCGCTTTTGCTTTTTCCTTGTTCCCAACTTCAGATCGAACTTCTTCTTGAGAAAGACCAGAATGGTGTTAAATGAGGACGATGTTGCTTCTATTTATACACATCTAAGGGGTTCGACTATCCTCCTTTAGGCCGACTTCTTGCTAGCAGGGCCGACTAGGGCAAGAAGGCTTGTAGAAATTTCTAGACTCAATCAATATTTTTTACATGTTGCAACTTGCCCAATAGGGTCTTATACAATTGACAAGGACTCTCTTGACTCAAGAAAATATTCTTTTGACATGACAAACACTAGAAGCATGAAGAACATGCTTGACCTAGAAGACCATCAAAATGGAGCATGAAACCCATGCTTAAAAATAATATTTTTCTTTCTTCTTTTTCTTGTAACATAAGATATACATAATGACATGAGTACATAGACAATTATGATCACTGAAACTAGTTACATGTTCCAACAAGTGTCACCATAAATTAGGCATATAATTACGATTTACCAAGACCACTTAACCTCACACACTCACATAACATTCTCTCATCTTTGCATTGGTTATTGTGTTATCTAGATTGTGAGCCATTTCTTCTTACTTGCATACATCTCATTTCCTTGTACTTATTTATTTTAATGCTCATGTAATTTATTGTCATATCCGGTTTGGTCATCTCTTTAAAGTACAAGTTTTATCTACCTTGCAAGTTTTACTTTCATTTATTGCTCATATCTCTAAATTGCACATTATTCTCTTGTGAGTTTTAATTTACTAACGCTTGTCTTGCAGCATTGCTATTCTTGTAACATGGATAATCATTTCATTTGCAAGTAGCATAATTTATCTTTGAGCATTATCCAAAGGCATTGTTCTCTCATTCTTTATCTTGTTGGATGTCTTGTTGATTTCATTGGATAAATCTCATCAATATTCACATTCTCATTAATATTAATACTTGCTAATTCATCTTTAAATTCAAGCTATAACTGAATGGTGATTGCCTTGCCCTCTATTTCCTAGGGCTTGTTGTCTTCAACAAGATTTCCGTCAATAATCAATTTTAGGGACCACCCCCCTTAGCTTAACTAGGAGAGAGCTTAAACAAAGAGAGTTGTGAATAGATGACAAACCTTCTCTAAGTGTTGCATCATAAAGACCACACATGGTGGGTTTGAGGACTTTGCCCACATTGAGGTGTGTATCTTAGGCGACAACAAAGCCTAAACATTAGCCCTTGTCAAGATTAAGCTTGGCCCTTGCTACTCTATTTTCTGGAGTTCTGTACATTTCTATTCTATCACATTATCAGTGAATCAAGGATGTTCCAATTCAATTAAACTATCAAAATCATTCCAATAAAATGTATCAATCTCAATGATAGTATATCTAAGGCTTGTACTTTACTTCTCTTTATTTCCCTAGTTTCCTTCTTATCTGTTGAAATTTCTAAGTCTAACCCGTTAGAAATTATTGCATCTTCTGGTTCAAATTCTCCTACTTGTTTTTTACATTAACAAGTTATTTATAAATACTTAAAATAAATACAGATGCAGCCTTAACTCTTATACCAATCATCAATTGAAATATGGAGACAAACACGCAAGGGACACCGTTATTTTTGGACAATCGTCCCAGGAAAAACACAATGCGGGAAAACCGGTGCAGCAATTCTGAGGGTTTTATTCTTATGCAGATTTCTCGAGTACAACTAGGGTGTCGAAATGGCTCACCCAACAGAGACTGTTACACGACAGTAATACCTCTTCTTGGAGACAGATACTCAACTAGTTTGCCCCAGGAAAATCCTTTCGGCACTTCTCCAAGGCTCTGCGTCAGCCCTGCTAGCCTCAATGTAGATCCTGAACCCTCTGCATCAGCCTTCTGACTCTCTGCGTCAGATCTATGGCCCTCTGCATCACCCACGCAAGCCTCTCAGCCTCTGCACAATCTTTAGCTACCTCTGCGTGGCTCCTACTGCCTCTATGTAGCTCTAGCTACCTCTGCATCAACCTCTTCAGTCTCTGCGCTAACCCTCTGGCACTATCTCTACCTCTCTGCTATGTACTCATTGTCCCTCGCTGGAACAGATCACTAGTTCGAATTTTCTCAGCAAGCCTTGCTCCAAAAAATCGAACTGACTGACCAATCTTGGTGTATCTCCAACTGACCCTCAAGCCTCCTCTTATACTTTTCCTGTGGAGTCTTAAACGGCTGAGATTAAGTCCCTAATCAACAGCTAAGATTAGATTTGGCTTGATCCATGTCATTTAGAACATTCTCACCCAGTTTTATATTAATACCTATTAATATTTTAATTCTCCTAAGTTTAGACTTAGGATGACCCTCAAGCCTCCTCTTATACTTTTCCTGTGGAGTCTTAAACGGCTGAGACTAAGTCCCTAATCAACAGCTAAGATTAAATTTGGCTTGATCCATGTCATTTAGAACATTCTCACCCAGTTTTATATTAATACCTATTAATATTTTAATTTTCCTAAGTTTAGACTTAGGAAACCCATTAAAAATATTAATTATTTTAATATCTCTCCAACCGGGTGGAATTTCCCCAAACCATTTCTGGGTCTTGGAGATCTCATGTGCTTTAGCCTCTCCACCAATTTTCATTGCTAGAGCACATCCGATGCCACCACAAATCAACACTCCCTCTTAGCGAGGAATGTGCTCTAGTAATGCTCCACCACTGAACATCACACTCATCCTTCCGCACCGGTATCTGTGCTGATGCTTGGCCTGCTGCCCAACATCCACTGCACTACTACTTCCTATATTGTTGCCCATGAAACCGCCACTGCCACTGCTACATCTGTGCTGTAGCTCCGTCTCAACATGCTGCCCATAACACTGCCACTGCCAACTGCTACCCTACAACTCATTTACCGAGAACTAACTGATCTACCCAAATTTTGACATCCTTGTCAATCTGGAAGCCTCCTGATGCTGAAGCTACCTCTGTTGCTATCATGCGCTCCCTCTGTTGCCTCTACGTTGTTGCAACCACTTTTGTGCCTCTGGCACTGCTGCAACCACCTTTGTGCCTTTCGCACTGCTGCAACCCCTTTGTGCCTCCCGCACTGCTGCAAACACCTCTGTGCCCCTCGCACTGCTGCAACCCTCACTGCGCTACTACAAACCTCTGCACTCTAGCACTGCCTTGTCGCTCCATCGCATCTTGCTTCTACCCGACATTTGTCATCCTACTATTGTCGTTAAGGGCTCCTGTAGCCAGATATGATCCAAGAGTTTGGGCACCTCAAGGATCCTACCCCTGATCTTCTGTAGTCCTCCTGACTATAGCTCGATGTCACCCCACCTTTTCTCTAGAGGTGCATGAGAACTCCTGGCACAGTCGTCATCAGTCTTGACTTCTTTCTCTGCCTTAGCTGGAGGTGCCTTAGAGTCAGAAGCCTCTCCCTTGTTCTTCTTCCTCGGACACTAGGATGCATAATGACCCAGCTCCCCACAATGGAAGCACTTCACCTTGGAGATATCCTTCCTCTTCCTCTTCCCTTGTTGTCTTGTAGATGCTAGAGTCGCATCCTCCTCCTCCTCTTTCTTGATTCGACTTCCCTTCCCACTGTTCCCCGCCTTGTCAACCATCTGATCTCTTCTTGGCGAAGAGCTGCCCACATCTCTTCCCATCCTGGAAGAGTAGCTTTGCCCAAAATGGCTTGGACAAATGTCTCCCACTCCTCGGAGACTGCATTCAGGGCGGTCCTCACCATGAATTCCTGATCGGCGTGGCCCTTACGGAAGTAAGTTGGTCACGAATCTCCTGCAATCTGAGGAGGTATAGATCTATCTACTCCCCCTTCTGCATCTGATACGATTGCAGTTGATTCTCCAATAGAATCTTCTGTTGCACGGAAGTGCCTTGATACAATGTCATCAAAGTATCCAACATCTCCTTTGTTGTGTTCTTTTCAGCAATATGTGTTACGGCATGATCCTTAACCCCATCAAGGATTATGCACTTTGCCATCGCCATTGCATCCTCATACTTCTCATTATCAGCTGGGGCGACTGGAATAGCCACGGTTCTCAAGGCGAAGCCCTTGATGTGATGTTTATCCAGGACTGCCATGATCCTGGCCTTCAAGATAACAAAGTTGGAAACCCCATCCAACCTGTCCTGATCTCCGAGTCCATTCACTGCCATCCTCGCTCCTCTTCTGTACTCCCTCTGAGCTTTGAATTCCCTCCTAGAAATCTCCCTCTAAGTCCTAATTTTTCTGTTGGAAATCTTCCCACCAACTGTCGGTTCGCTCCTCTCCAATCCTTCTTACAACTGCAACTCGGATCTGGATTTCTTGGCTACAAATATGTCAAGGTAGCGACTCCCTCTACCTTGGTTTTGTCCCGTTATGTACTGTTCTGATTCAACAGAAACATCACCCAACCATCTTTCCAATCCACAATCTGCCCACAGCTCCCTAGGTGCCCGGCGACTGAAGAAACTCAGCCTTCCAGCTCTACGCAATCCCAGTAAACGTTGAATCACCTCCTATGGCCAACAACATCAAGCCTACCTAGCTGAGTAGGATGAGGTGGCTCTTCATGAGCCTCTTCTACCTCTCTACCTCTGTGCTGGCCCTCTCTCTACCTCGAAATGATGACACAGTCCCTCTACCTCACTCTTTTGTTGCCTTTTGCTTAGGAGCAGCTTTGTGTCTTGGGACAGTTGTTACTATTGCAAATTTTTGATAGCATTGATGCCTTCATTCCTCCTGTTATTTGCAAAGTGTTGATACCATGTTGAAATTTCTAAGTCTAACTCGTTAGAAATCCCTACTGCATCTTCTGGTTCAAATTCTCCTACTTGTTTATTACATTAACAAGTTATTTATAAATACTGAAAATAAACACAGATGCATCCTTAACTCATATACAAATCATCAACTGAAATACTGAGACAAACACACAACGGACACCGTTATTTTTGTACAATCGTCCCCAGAAAAACCCAATGCGGGAAAATCGGTGCAGGGTTCTTAGGGTTTTATTATTATTCAGATTTCTTAAGTACAACTAAGGTATCAAAATGGCTCACCCAACAGAGATTGTTACACAGCAGTAATACCTCTTCTCGGAGACAAATATTCAGCTAGTTTGCCCCACGAAAATCCTTCTGGCGCTTCTCCAAGGCTCTGCGTCAGCCCTGCTAGCCTCAACATAGCTTCTAAACCCTCTGTGTCAGCCTTCTGACTCTCTGCGTCATCTCTCTGGCCCTCTAAGTCAACCTTCTAACTCTCTGCGTCATCTCTCTGGCCCTTTGCGTCACCCACGCAGGCCCCTTAGCCTCTGCACAGTCTCTAGTTGCCTCTGGGTGGCTCCTACTGCCTCTACATAGCTCTAGTTGCCTCTGCATCAACCTCTTCAGTCTCTGCACTGACCCTCCAGCACTATCCTTGCCTCTCTGTTATGTACTCACTACCTCTTGTTGCAACAGATCACTAGTTCAAATTTTCTTCAAGCCCCGGTCCAAAAAATCAAACTGACTGATCAATCTTGGTGTATCTCCAACTGACCCTCAAGCCTCCTCTTATACATTTCCTGTTGAATCTTCAACAGCTGAGATTAAGTCGCTAATCAACAGCTAAGATTAGATTTGGCTTGATCCATGTCATTTAGAACATTCTCACCCAGTTTTATATTAATACCCATTAATAATTTAATTTTCCTAAGTTTACACTTAAGAACCCCATTAAAAATATTAATTATTTTAATCTCCCCAAACAGGTGGAATTTCCCCAAACCATTTTTGGGTCTTGGAGATCTCATGTGCTCTAGCCTCCCCACCAATTTTCATGGCTGGAACACATCCGATGCTACCACAAATCAACATTATCCATCTAACAACCTTTTTCTACTTCAAATAATCATGGGCCAACTCTCTCGATTCCAGAGATCCTCTTCCTTGTCTAATCTGCAAATTGGACTACTATACTGAGACCCCAACTGCATATTTTTTCTGCAGTCTCAACAAAACTCTTCTTGACTACGATTAAGTTTGAGCCAACAACCAAAGACTTCTATCGTATCTGCGATAGCACATCTGATGGCATACATGTCCTTTTGAGTGATACCACGAATGGGAGAGGAAATCATTTGAATCAACAATCGATTCTTTTTTACTTGGTATTTGCTTGTATAGTTGTACAACCTAGCATCACATTGCCCACATAACAATACAATGATTAGTGTGGAATGGTTAAGTTGTACATGTATCAAATACATGACTCAATCCATGTCACATAATCTATGTAAGATGACGGCATACGAATTGTGTCAATCGCAAGACTCGGCTATGTATCTTCTTTGGATATAACCTTTGTCAGAATCTATTATACATATGTATAAAGATTACTCGTCTTCAAATTCCATCAGAACTTTCTTCTGCTTCTGTCTAATCATGTTTTAACTCTCCCCGAGACTGGATTCTTCAGTCATTGGCTATAGTTGTTCTCTACCTTTAAATATATATATAGTTGCCCTTGTAATTTTGCCAAGATTGTTGTCAACACAGACTACATCATTATGTCTCTTATCAATTTGAGATAGAACAAGCTTGGATCATAATGAACTTAATTTAACAAATCGTAATTCTGATGTCACGAACCAAGGAGACAATGAATCATTACAATGACATAGATCGAATCATAATGAAGCATGATTTTACTCATTGTTTTTAAACTAACCCTCTACCAACATTGGTATCTTAGCTTAGCTTTGGTCATTTTCTTTGATTAATTTCAACCTATACTTAGACTAGCCTTGCGAACCTACTGTTCACCTTTAGACAAATCCTACGTTCTTACTATACATGGATCTAAGGTCGTTTAGCCCTCTTGTTTACTTCCTGGGGTCTTTCATCCTCCTCCTCAGGCTCTACAACCCTTTTTCTGAGGACTTGTAGTCTTGGCCTAGTCTTTTTGTCGTTGCTCTTCAAGGTCTTTCAGCCTTGTTACCCACCATTTTGTGGGTGATATCCCTAAGAGAAATTTCTTTTCTCCAAGATGGTCCTCATCCAGCAGCGCCTTGCATCCACCGGCTAGCTCATTATGCCATTTCTCTGCCGCCTGAGCCAGCCATGTGGTCCCTCGCCCATCTACCATGATCGTATGTTTAAAGGTGGACCTCCCAAACCTAAACTTATGCCTTGACATTTGGTAGTTAATAATTGTAGTTTGCTTATCATGGGCACTTCTCGGCATGGATTAAAGGGGGGATTCAGCGGAAAGAATGGGTTAGGTTTGTACCCTTGTCCCCTAAACACCTTTTGGATATTAACCTTGCATTCTAGTCACATAGGATCTCTTCTACTGACCATTTGGCTTTAGGGATGGTATTTCATGGGAAACCCCGATTTTGGTTGCATGGTCCCACTCCCTTATCCGCTTATATTACCCTCTTTCCATTCATTATTACCCCATTCATCATTTCTCCCACCTGGAATCATTTCTCCCACCTGAGTCCACATTCTCCACTAGGTTCACATAGGGTTAGCTCACCCCTTCCCCTTGCCCACACCTTCGGTCAAGCTTGGAATGATGCCCTGAAGGTTGATGCAGCTAAAAAGAATGATAAAAGCATATTTGGCCACATTCGACAAGAAAACGTACCAAAAAATGCACAAGATAGTCGAGACAAACACATTTAGCACATGGACAAAAGCCAATACATGAACTCTACCCCATCATCATGGCCATCGCCATGGTTCCTACAAGTTCTATGAAACTCCTTCATCATATAGGAACACATGATTGTCCCAACCCCTAGAGGGCAATGAACCACCCCACTTTAAAACGGGGTATTCACTGCTATATCTTATACATCATGCTCTTACACCTTGAGCCCCAAGCAGTTAATCAAAGAAAATCATAAAAAGGCAAAGAAGGGTGGAAAAATCAAGGCCGGGGCACCTCAGGTACCACAATTGCTCCCTCCTATACATTATAAACCCAAGTGTGGGCTTCCCTCTTATTAGCTACCCTTGTACCCCAACGAGTGACCCAGGGTTGCCCCTTCTCATCCCCTACTTCATTCACCTATTTGTCACATGCCACCAATTGTTGAAGGATGTACCTTAATTATATTATCCCCTCTATAAGTAGAAACCAACTAACAGGATTATTGGTTAACCCCATTTGGAGTTTAGGAAACATTGGCACATCCCGAAGCCCATTATCGAAGGGCAGGCCATTATGAAGTCCCCACCCATGGTCCATGATTTGGTAAGATCATTTACTCACTTTATCTAATAACTTGTTCTACTAGAAGGTTAGGCGATGCATTGGATCTTATGCAAGATTGCAGATGGTCTCCATTTTGGGTTTGGTGATCCTATACGGGGTCCTCATCCTTCAAAAGGCTACAATGGCACATATAGGGTGTGCATTGAGAGCCATGGGCCTCCACAGCAACAGAAAACACTCCATGGATCCCCAAATCCATTCAGAGATTGCTCATGGTTCACTTATTGGGCGAGGAAGATACACCTAATCCATCATGCCCAGCTAGCCTACATTTGCACCATACACTTGGCAGATGATCCAGGACTTGCACGATGATGTCGCATCACCTACACCATCATCCTAGCCCTTGTAGGTGATCTACAGGCATCTTTGATTTGTTTGGAGACCCATGAGGACACTTGTGTGCCCCCACATGTCATTTGGAGCACCACAAGTTATTACAAGGGCCCAACCCGTTTTACACTGCTTTTGAGGGTCTTGCTCTTCATTGTGGCACCCATGGACCTCATTAGACTTCTTAGAGGGCCCTACAACATGCATAGATTATTGTTTGACCTCTTGAGAGGCGTATTTTTTCCTTTATGAGCTAGTTTAGTGGGCTTGTCACCAAAAGTTGAATTATTAAAACACTATTTTATTTTTGAGGCTTATGTAGGCCAAGGAAGCTAATTCGAACTCCTAATTTGTGTATAAATAGAAGTGAGATGAGCTCATTTGCTCATCATCACTTTGGATTGGATGTTTTCTCTCTTGAGAATTTCGCACTTTTTCTAGAGGATGAATTGGAGATTTATGGATGAATTTTGAAGTGTGGATATTGGTCTATCTTATCTTGGAGCTTCTCTTTTGTCAATTGTGGATGATTGGATATATTTTGTTACATGTAAGTATATTCTTTTAATGTTATTCTTCTTTTACTTTGTCATATACATTGGACTAAGATTTTCGCTATTTTTAGGATTAATTGTTGCATGCATTTACTACTTTAAATTGTGGAATTTTGTCTCTATTATAACATCTCTTAATGTATGGGCCATGTAATGTGAACAATCTCCTAGGGGTAATTCTATCAATGAATTGACCTTGATAAGCCAAATCCTTTGCACATTGAAATATAAAAGCTACAAGATTGCTTCTCGACCTAGAAGGCTAGCAAAGTGGTCTTGAGGCCTCCTTGACTGTGAATCAAGAATCCTACTAATATTTCATCATAGACCCCATTCTCCCAAGCCTAAGGCACTGATCTACCAAGAGGTGGTCACCAAAAAGCACATCCTTTCACCTTCTTTTAGGTCTAGCAAAGTTGGGGCACCTAGGGCAACAATTTCCCGACAAGCTAGCCCTACAAAAAGTTCGATCTCCTAGGGTCTTTTGTGTTGGTGTTTCCTCAAAGTCTCCTCCAATTTTGAAGCCATCCCGATGGTGGAGTTGGGAGAAAAGCCAATCCCTAGCTCCGAGACCAAACTTTGCCGTAGCATCCCCAAGGCTAGTGCCTCATAAGATCAAATCAACACCTTCAAGTGAAATTCTTTCTATGATCCTTTCCCACTTTGTCTAAGGTAAGAACATCATTGGTTGTTATACTCATTCCACCTATCCTAGGCCGGGTCCACTTCGTCCCGTTCCTTTGAAAAGAGAATTCTTCAAGAACCATCCGGGATACCAATTTCAACAAGGATTTTAGGGATTGGGAAATTCCTTCACAAGTCATATCCCATAAACCTAACCCTCAAATCCTCCCTTCCTTTCCCTAGAAGACATTATACCTTGTTTAGAAAGCAAGCAAGCTCTATCCTTTTAACTCTTCTGGGAAAGGGATTATTTGGGTCACTCCACATCCGTTCATTGAGGTATCCTTCATCAACGACTCCATAATATACCGGTTCTCCTCCCATCGGTGAAATTCTGTAAATAGAAAGGATCCTTAGCTGAGGTGACAGTGGGCTAAGTCTTCATTTGTTGCCCTTGGTCTAGCAGTTGCCCTTTAGGAATTCCCCTTAGGTCCCCTGCTAGTTTGAGCAGTAACAAACCCTATACTAGGGCTTCAGTAAACAAAAATCGACCCTCTTCTTCTCTTACTCAAACAACAGACAAGATCAGCCTCCTTCTTAAGCACAGATTCTGAACAATCTTGGCCCTCCTCTTTTTATACAGATACCCTCCTGGACAAGGATTTGATCATAAAATGGTATCTTTAAAGAGTGATCTCAACACCCTTTCTTTACCAAAAGCTCTAATACCATGTTGATTTTTCAAGTGCAATAGACACAAGCACAAATTCCTGATATTGATAATTACTTTTAATGATATTGATATTATCTTTAGCACTTCAATTTTATCATTAAGCAATTACACTTCAAAAATTCAACCATAAAAGCAGTACAACAGTAGAAATCACAATAGAACATTGATGCACAAAGACACAGTAAGTTTTACCCTGAGAAAACCCTCTTCTAGGGAAAAACCTAGCAACCTTTTCTTAGAGAAATTATGCAATTCAACAAGAGATACACTCTGATCTTTTCAGTCAAAAAACAAGTCATACTGACCAGCAACGAAACATAGGTCAAACCAGGTCAAACTGTCCACAAGCCTTGTGAAACTGCTGCTCAGAAAGTTTCAATTAACTATGGCCAACTAGGCCGAATTTCAGCCTCCTGATCCTTCACAGAAAATTCGATCTGCTGCCCAACGAAATTCCCAGAAAAATTTCAGCCTCTC
>APFE030310896.1:0-13458 GCA_000404065.3 Pinus taeda | reverse complement strand
GTAAGTTGGTACATCAACTTCTCGGGGTCGTAACTTTAGCATATGATCTTCGTTTGACGCGTACAATAGCTCATTAGAAAGATCTATTCGAGCACTATCATTGTTGGAACGGGTTCCATGGACCCGTGTTGCCCCCGGATTCCCAAAAAACGTCGTTTAGGGCCTCAAAACGGCTCCGGAAGTTCAGGACCCGAAAAACTGCTAAAAATAGTAAGTTGTGCTACAATTAAGGAAACTGAAACTGCTGAGAAAGACAATGGTGGGGGTCCAGGTGGACTTGGCAGGTGGCCACCAATATCCACCTGGATCAAGGAAGGAACATGTCCCCCTAACTAAAGCACGGGGATGTCGCGAACAAGCTTTTAGGGGTGCGGACGAGGCCGAGGTGGAGGAGGACCTAGCAGAGGTTGGGGACAGCTAATCTGCTATATTTATGGAGGACTAGGACACTACGCCCATTATTGCATTAACCCCACGCTTCTGTTGTGCAAATATTACACTTTGTTTGATCATGAAATGGAGGACTGTCCTACGCTGATAGCGAGGATATGCGAAAAAGAGGCACTACCACCTCAACCAACTCAGAATCTGCAGATGATGAGGTCTGAGCCTCTCGAAGAGGACCCGAATGTGAATATAGTGCTCCCCAGTGGAATTGCAATAGGGGATGATAAGGGGAAACAGCCCGAAGACAACGCATGGGTTCGAATCTCCGGTGAAGGAGGCTGAATTTGATTTGGAGCGTGCATGTGAAAGGTTCATGGAAGCAAAGAAAAGCTTCATTGAGGCCTCTACCTTAGGGAGTAAGGATAAGCCTGATAAGGAAATGGACCCTTCTATGCTTAAGACCTTTCTAGAAACGTGCATGAAGCTGTTGCGCGATAGCAAGGCTGTGAAGGGATTATAGGAGCTTATAAATAGATGCGCTAGAAACACTCCGGGTGAACCACGCATAGTACGAAAGATTGGTAAGCATAAAACAAGGATAGGACAAGAGATGAGGTTGACCGCTCAGATAGGAGAATATGAAATGGATCAGGTTATTTTAGATCTAGAGTCAGACGCGAATGTCTTATCGAAGCAGACTTCAGAGTAGTTGGAAGACCCGCGCTGCAGTGGTCTTCGATCCAATTAAGAATGGAAAATCAACAGAAGATCATCCCCATTGGACGGTTGCAAGGGGTGGCTATAGATATTGAAGGTGCGAGCACGTTGGCTGAATTTGAGGTAATAGAAATTGTAGATGACAACAACCCCTACCTTGTGCCCCTTAGCATTGATTGGGCTACTAATATGAACGGGGTAATAAACCTAAAGAAGCGAAAGATGATATTTGAGAAGAAATTTCTCTACATAATAGTACCCCTAGATCCTACTGAAGGATAGCGTTATACTGAACCAGTTCGTGATTATGAGAGCGATGATGATCTAGACTGTATCTATAAGATAACATCACGAGACCAAGATTGGGTGAATCCAACAGCAGATCGACGAATTACATGGGATTGCGAGAGTTTCTACACCTCGGACTCTGATGAAGAATTAGAGCGCTGGAAGAATCGGTTACATGAAGTAACCACATTGAGCTGTAACATGATGACCTGGTCGTTGCGCTGTGTGTCGTCAGAGGTAAGAAATATGCTTCCAGGCTTTGGAATGGGCACTGCACGCTACGCCCGCAAGATGGTGGAGTATGCACAAGGGTAGATTTGATGATTGGCGCGAATGTAGGAGGATGATGAGAACATGCTTTGGGACGCCGAAGGTACGAATGACAGACACATATGATGGGAGGGATGATCTGGGTGCACACTTAGCCAAATGGGCCGAGGCCTATGGATCGAAGCCCCAACCTGAATGGGCACACTTTTTCTATCACACTTTGGATATCATCCCGATGAACTGGTACTTAGAAACAGAGCTCGACCATGGTACAGGTGAATGAGATATTCTGCGCGAAGGGTTCATAATGACATTCAGCTTTGAAGACGGGTTTGACTATATTGACAAAGCGATACAATAAGTAAAAGCAACAATCTTTAGGATACTGCAAGATCCTTTAGACCTAATTCAACCCAATTGGACTACTTAGCTGAGCCACGCACTAGAATGCTATAATGTAATTGCTGAAGAAGAAGATGAGGATTTGCAAAAGATTAACATCCCTGAAACAAAAGGTCACTGCGAGGTTGAGGGACTGTAGATTGAGAACCCGATTATAATCACGCCACTGAAAACAAAATACATAAATATTGGTATGGAGGCAATGCCCAAATTCACAAAGATTGGAGATTACTAGGATGACACGACGTGGATAAGGTCGCTGAATTGCTCCGCGAATACCAGGATTTATTTCCTACCAAGTTTACAGAGCTAAAAGGGATAATCGAGGACCTAGGTGTGATGAAGATCACGTTGAAGTTCGATGCGAAGCCGGTTAAGCAAAGACCCTACCATCTCAATACGAAGTATAAGGAGAAGGTCCGCTTAGAGCTAGACAAAATGCTTGTGGTAGGCATCATTGAGCCCGTGGAGGAATCTGATTGGGTAAGCCCATTGGTGGTACAGGAAAAGAAGCAAAAGGATGAAATAAGGATATGTGTAGATCTCAGGAATTTGAATGTTGCTTGTGTACATGATCCTTTCCCGACTTCATTCATTGATGAGGTGTTGGACAATGTAGGTGGCCAGGAAGCATATTCCTTCATTGATGGGTTCTCTAGGTACCATCAAATCAAAATCGCACTAGAGGATAGAAGCAATATAACCTTCACGACTGAGTCGGGGTGTTTTCAGTACAATGTAATGCCTTTCAGATTGAAGAATGCGCTTGCGATTTTTTCGTACATAGTCATTGCGGCATTCAAGGAATTTATTCATAAGTTCCTGGAAGTGTACTTTGATGGTTGGACTGTGTTTGGGCTGGTGAAACGCCATGTGGCAAGTTTGCGTCTAATGCTAGATACTTGTCAAAGATACCAGATCACGTTCAATCTGAAGAAATGCCTGTTTTGTGTTCCTTTTTGGACCCTGCTGGGTCATGTGGTTTGTAGAAGGGACTGATGGTAGATCTCATGAAGATCGCGGTGATACTTAACTTGGAAGCACTGAGAAGCATGAAATAGTTGCGTGCTACCCTAGGACATACCGGATATTACAAATTTTTTATCAAAGGCTATGCCTAGATCACCGTGGCTATGGAGAAGTTGTTGAAAAAGGATGTAACATTCTGCTGGAATGAGGACTGAAAGAAAAGCTTGGATGTAATAAAAGAAAATATGGTCACCACGCCGATTATAGTCTTCCCAGATTGGAAGGAGTTTCATGTACATGTTGACGCATCATGTATAGCGCTGAGAGTACTAACACAGGCTGGCGGAGGAGACTTGGACCATCCTATAGCGTTCGCTAGTAGAAGGTTATCTAAGGTGGAGAAGAAATATTCCACCACCGAATGTGAAGGGTTAGCCATGGTATACGTGCTCTAGAAGTTTAGGCACTATTTGCTGGGTGGCCATTTTAAGATGTATATGGATCATTCCGCATTGAAATAATTTGTCAATAAGCCTGTGTTGGGGGGGAGAATTTGCAGGTGGTTGTTATTGTTCCAGGAGTATGATTTTGATGTCATTGTGAAACTTGGACGACTGAATGCAGGACCAGACCATCTGTCAAGCATCGAAACAGGGGAAGAGCCCACTAATTTGGAGGAGAGATTGCCTGACGCGTAGCTATTTGCAGTGCACGTCGCAGATGGTTATTTTGAAGATATCAAACACTTCCTAACGACAGGAACTGCCCCGGAAGGTTACACCGTTCAGTAGAAGAAGGAGTTAGTGGTGGGTGTGGCAAATTTTTCTGTCATTGTTGGGCATCTATATAAAATGGGGTTTGGTGAAATATTGCGACAATATGTACCAGAGTTTGAAAGGATAAGTATCCTCGCGAATGCTCATGGGGTTGCTGCGGGAGGACATTATGTAGGAAGAGTGACCGCGTAGAAGATTCTACGCACAGGGTTATGGTGTCCAACCCTCCATCAGGATTCAAAAACTTACTGCAAAGCATGTGATGTGTGTCAAAGGACTGGCAGGCCCTCGCGAAGGGATGAGTTGCCTCTGAATCCATAGATGATGTTACAACCCATTGAGAAATGGGCAATAGATTTTGTGGGACCCATTCAGCCCCAAGGGAAGAAGATGCGAACGAGGTACATTATCACTGTGGCAAAGTATTTGACTCGATGGGCAGAGGCACAACCTATAAAGGATTGTACAGGTGTGACTGTTGCAAAGTTCCTCTTTGAGTATGTACTGACGCAATTTGGGTGTCCAAAGATTCTGATGAGTGATTGCGGTACGCACTTTTTGAACGAGACGATCAATGCGCCAATGGAGGAATTTCAGGTATATCACTAGAAAAGCATGCCTTATCACACATAGGCTAACAGGATGGTGGAGGCATTCAATAAAGTGCTGGAGAACGCATTGACCAAGGTTTTTCAATGCTCAACGAAGTGATTGGGACCTGCACATACTCGCAATACTATGGGCCTATCGGATGACGTGCAAAAAGTTGACTGGACAAAAACCCTTTAAGCTTGTCTATGGTGTTGAAGCAGTGATGCCCATGGAATACATTGTGCCTAACCTGCGCATAGCGGCACTCATAAGTATGACAAATCACGTAGCCCTGGAGGAGAGGCTCACACAACTAACTGAGTTGAGGAAGAGAGATTTTTAGTTGGATTTCACCAACAGGTCCAAAAGCAGCGTGGAAAAGCATGGCATGATCGACACATCATATTGCGCACCTATAAGGTAAATGACCCGGTTTTGTTATATGACAACAAGTGTGATAAATTTCCAGGGAAATTCAGAATGCACTGGTTATGGCCCTATTTCATTAAGGAGATTACCAATGGAGGAGCAGTTTAGTTGGTCAAATTGAATGGAGATCCCTTCCTAGGAAAGGTGAATGGCAATCGATTGAAACCATATATTGGTGGTCCGGCCATGTGACTATATGAAGGTCGCACAGTCTTAGCGCTCCAGGCAGCTGAAAGGAGGCACGAGACTATAAACTACATTGCCCAGGTTGGGGAGCTAAGCGATTGGAGGATTACGCGGAGCAAGGAAGTGTCATAAGATTCATGGCAACGCGAAGGAAGCTGCGTATCCAGGGAGAAATCACGCAGGTCGGCTTGAAAGTGATCATTAAAGTCACTTTTTGTGATTTGACGGTAGAAATGCGGCCAAATGGAGCGGGCAACCGACATTTAAGACGAAATTTATGGGTCATGTCCCTGAAAATTTTCTGGCAATCTAGCATTAATGAACTGAATTTGGGGGGAACACTTGGATTTGAATTCAAAATGACCTATAAATTACAGGTAGCTCTCCAGCGAAAAAAACTTGGCATTTTGAGAATTGAGTTGTTGAGCTCCTAGGCGCACATGAACCGAGAATTCTTAGAGGTTCTGATAGCGAGTCCAGCGTTTGAGAACTTACTAGAGACATCACGAGCATCGCTGATTAGCATTATGTCGACACCTGCCATAGCTATGGACACCAAAGCAGTGACAGCTAAGGAGGATATGTCGAAAATTGTTATGGAGGCCGAAGAAGCTACTCCAGAGGTTGTCGAAGTATTAACGAAAGTCCCCAAATCGCTAAGGACGTCGAGACCAAAGCCCACCCCAACCAAGGAGAGCACGAAGGATAAGAAGGGCAAGCAACCTGCAATACTGGTGCACACATCACCATGAAGAAACCCACCAAAGGACAAGCCCACCACACAGGAAAAAGGCAAAGCCATCAACTTGGAGCCGGAGGAGGAAGATATCGAAGACATCCCGATGGATGATGAGGATGTGGGGATAGACGTGGAGGAAGTTGAAGCCCAGGGTGCTGACCCTATCACTTAGTTTCCTGAGTACGTCCCTCGGTGAAAGGGCAAGACCAAGGTGCCAAAAGATATTGATGAGAGAAAGGTCCCCTTGCAAATCCCTCTGCTGTCAGATGAAATTGTTTTTGAAGGACCACACTTGAGGCAAGTTCCTCTGTTAAAACTCGAAGATTGGGACTTGGCTGACCATGAGAAGTTCCCACACTTGGCGATCGAGCAGCTAATGCACTGCATTATCGATACAACCACTGGGATGACCGCATTAGAGCCACAGAGGTGGCTCAGAGGGGTAGAAAAGGTAGGTTTGCTCAACCTGCTATGGGTGCCACACTACAACCACACCGCGGTTATAGTATTGGTCATCAAGCACCTTTTATTCTTGGTGCATGATGGGTGTTTGTGGCTGGAGGAGCCAATACCCATCACTAACAGATTGATCCATAGGATCATGCAGTTGCCTTACACTAGAGAAAATCCATCCATGACGTTTGGTGGAAAAGATGGTGAGCAGGCCCTCGCGGAGGCCATGAAAGAGAAGTTTAAGCTGGTAAAGAAGATGCATGGATATGCCATATCCAACATCTGTGACCCTGCTGTAAAGGTGGCTACACAGATTTTAGCAGGGAAGGTGATGAGGAAGTGTCACGCCGACGAGGTCTCGGCACCAGTCGTCGTGCTAGTAGCCCAGTGCGTCGAAGGAGCTCAATTCAATTAAGCATACTATCTCTGTGGTGAGTTCCTTACGAACTGTCGCGAGGCACAAGAGCTCAACAAGACGTTCCACTACACGTGGCACTTGCTGCCTATTGTTCTAGTAGCATGGGAGTTTCCAAAGGACAACCAATTCCCTTCGGTTGCGCCAAACCTACCAGAAGCAGCGAAGTACACTTCGCTATGGGCGACCAAAGATGTGTAGTGCATCAAGGACAATAAGATCTTCTGGATCTTGATGGAGATGAATATCCTCATGGCCATCAACCGCAAACTGCGGTTGACGCCTTTGGTGTTTTCTAACCTGCAAGGCTACATAGAGTTTAAAGTAGATTTTCACCATGTGCCCATCAAGGCGCGGAAGGAACCTGTGCAGACATGGTATGAATTGCCTTACCTGGCAACATATGACACCATTGATGTAGTACTTGATCGTTGGCTGACATAATGGCGCACTACAACAAACGTGGCAGTGGGAGGGAGCAATTCTGCCACACAACACAAGAAGGATGAGGCCAAGCTCAAGATGATGTAGTTGGCCGAAAAGAGAAAGAAGGAGGCCACTAACAAGGCCCAGGCAGAGCGCGATGCCACTTAGCAGATGGAGAAGCAAACATGTGGAATAGAGTGGGGCTTTGACAAAGGCACGAGGTCGCCTTCACCTGAGACAGAGGAAGAGACCGACAAGCAGACAGAGCATCACAGTGTGGACCCACAGGTGATGTTCGCCCACATCAAACGTCTAAGGGAGAAAGAGAAAGCAGGGTCCAGGAAGAAATCCAACGTCACTAAGACATCGATGAACCCAATCACCCTCACCGAAGGAAATTTGCAGGACATCAGTGACAGAGTGCAAGATGTCACCGTGAAGGCCCTACAACAGTTTGAACAGTAGCATCAACTAGTATTGGGGGCTATCCAGACAGGTTTGTAGGAGCTGCAAACCCGCACGTCACAGAATGGCACGATGTCTACCAATCTTGCTGTCAGCACTTCAGAAGTTGCCACAATGTTGCACGCGAAGGCCTCCAATGTGATAATGTTGCCTGATGGAGCACTAACCACGGAGAATGAAGCTGACAAGCCCACTGTCAGCGCCCTCAAGGGAGTAGGGTTGAATCTGACAGCGCTCCCTCGTGAGGTGCTCCACATCTTGTAGGATGGAGTGATTGCAGAGTTAAGGGCCCATTAGCACCATGCTCTATAGGTGATCAGCGAGCAGTGGATCAACAATGAGAAGATGATACTACAACGAGACTCTGCCATTGTTGCCATGACCGAAGCGAAGGACAAAAACAAGCATATACTTTAGGTCATGGAGGAGGCATGTTGAATGGTCCCAGAGTTGGCCATTCCTGAGAAAGAACCAATCAAGGTGCACATCTGCAAGCTGGCTACAGGGGTGTGCAATGCTCGTACAAATATGGTGAGGGTTCAGTTGGAGTTGAACTTACATATCACCAAGTTACAGTTGAAGGCCAAGTCTTCAACTCTGCTAGAAGTAAAGGAGCATCGTGCAACTACTGTCACAAACAATAGCGGTGGTTGTAAGTGAAGTAGTAGACTGCACGCAACTTTTTGAACAGTTGTTCGAGGTCCTGACGAGTTTGCATGAGGACCCTAATGTACAGTGACTAGAGATAGAAGCGTATGAGTTGCAACAACGCTATGATGAGTTCAAAGGCATAGCATGAACCATCGCACTCACACAGAGACTGGAAAAGCTACAGGAGGCCAAGTAGCTAAAAGAACAAATGGATGCAACACTGCAAAAGGAAACAATGATGAAAGCGCGACTAAACCCCTAGTTGGATGAGGCTTACACGTTCACAACCTCTATTGAAGAAAAGCTTGTGACTTTGCAAGCACCTCAACAAAAGCCTCACGCCGATAGTTCAGGAGCAGTGACCGAGCATATGGTTGAAGACGCGAAGCAGCCAGCCGCACAATGCACTGCCAAGGTTGCAATCATATAGGTTGAGTTGAGAGGTCTTCTCACTAAGATCTTCGTGCCTGCCGAGTGACTCGAGGGCGAGTCACGATGTTTGTGTTGGGGTCCTGCTAGGAACGTGATCACCGAATGACAATTTTGGGGCTAAAAGCCCATGTTTTGAGTCAAGTTTTGTAATAAAGTTGTAAAGCCTCCGTATTTTGTGGTCGCGAAGCGCGAAGGTGTCATGAGTCATAAAGGTTTGTCCACCCTTATCTTGTAAAGTGTAAAGTCAGTTGTAAAGATCTACCCATGGTCCGTAGACCATGGGATTGTATAAAAAGAGCTAAGTAATCTCGCTCTAAGTAGTAAGTTTTGGGAGAAGTAATAAGTCTTGAGTGATAAGGAGAGAAGTTTAAGTTTTGGGTCTTAGTATAGGTAGAGGCTTTGCAGCTAAGTGCACAGAAACCTATGGTGGAAGTCTGTAGCTGAGTGCCCGGACCCCTGCAGCTATGTGTGCATGGCAGATAGAGTTTTTCATCATATGAAGATATCAATAAAGAAAAGCATTTTGCAAATTTTGTGTCTTTGTTTCCTGTTAATGCATTTTGTCATATTGTGTATGAATATCATTTACAATGCTTATGTGATGCAAAAATGTATATAGTTACATTGGTTAATTGAACGCAAGTAAAGATATCTATTTACGTGGCTCTAATTTTGATTGTGTAATAAGATAAGTAAGAGATTTAAGGTAATTTGGGAATCTGCACAATACGTTGCCCTAGCAACGCGAAAGTACCTGAACCGCAGGTTGGGGCTGCGCGAAGGTCAATCGTACCCTTCGCGGAGGTACTGAAGGGTGGAATAAAGGGCTAGACAAAAAAACCCTAGAACTTAATGACCTGCGTGAAAGTAGGAACGAAAGGAATAAACTGACATCACGGCCATCTCAGGGTGTGGAAACTTGGTTCCAGCATTCCTCCATACTACACGGGTGAGACTTCTGTCCGCGCTCCGCGGGCTGATGCTGAAAGGACTAGTAGTGTAGGGATTTGTTTGGCTAACTAACACTGAACCTGGGTCAGGCCCCACACAGCCAACAAAGAGTGACTCACTACCATTAGAAAAATGGAATCCCTTATTTACCAATTTCCACAACCATACTGGTCAATATCTCTTTATTTTTTAATAAGCTTGAGGAGGATAACATATGTGTGATCTGTAAGTTCGTCCTTCAGATGAATCCCTCCAAGTATATTTAACGAACCCTAAGAAGGAGTGGTTTGGCCCAGTCATAATCGACGAGTCCATCATTGTTTGATGTTTTACGAGTCCAGCAAGGGTAAAAATTGACATATTTTTTTATGTTTAGATAGTTTGAAAAAGAGGCCAAAAAAAATCTAGATGTCCCTTTTCGTAGGTAGTCCCTCAAGTTTGTAAAGGAAGAAAACAATATCCAAGAGAACCTCTTAGCCACGTTCAAATATGGTATTCCTTTTTTGTAGCTAGTCTATCTCAGTTTGTAAAAAAAACTAAACTTATACTGAGTAGACGTCTTTTCATTTACTTTAACGAGTTTGAAAAGACAAATGCTCGCCAATATTTTCATATTTTGGGAGTCTGAAAAAAGATGTAAGAGGACTCCTCCTAGAGGAACGAGTGGTATAAAGGGTAGCAACTAGTTTTGATCATGGTGGAATTTCTCAAAACACAAAAAGGTCGGGAGGTTGGCTAATAAGACCACTCATCGCAGTTATTCCTTAGGAAATATTAAAACAAGCAAGTGAAAGCATATGATCGGCTAAGAAGATGACGACGATGGAATGAGCAAGTGGAAGTGTATGATCGGCGAAGAAGATGACGATGATGGAATGAGAAAAACAAGGCTCATCTGGAAAAAAACAGACAGATAAAAATGGAAATCACGGGGGATAAAATGGGAATGGTTTCATTTTTACAAAAGTTTGAAACGTGGAAAACTACGCTTAAAATTGGTTTCATTTTTATGAAAACTTGAAACATGGGAAATTATGCTTGAATTGGTTTGCATGCCCCCAACATAATGACTCAATTCGAGGTACATTCCCCCCAAACTTCATTTCAAGCACCTAAGTGTACTATTTGTTAGCCTCACTCTCACATTAAAAATAATAATAATAAGTGCAAAAATATTAAATTAATTAAATCATGAAAGTTGGATTTAATTCCTAATTTTCTAGATTGGGTTTGTTCCTCAAAGTTAGGAATTAGTTTAGATTTGGTTGGTTAAAAGATTCTGTCCAATTAGTTAAGCTCCTAGATTAGTGTATGGCTGAGATATTTGCTCAACCAAAGTGTCAAAAATAGACGCAGTATCTTGAAACAAATATTTTCTTGTATTTATATTTGTATTATACACATTATTTTAATAATGAAAATGAGAGGAATGCAGTGAGGTTCACAAGCCTTTTCTGCCAATGTTTATGTCTATGATAATTTAGTGTTTGTTTTGCTTAAATCCTTCATGTGTTATCGGAGCCAAGTTCATTGGTGAAAGAAGTGTTGTTAAGTAGGACTTGATGCTGCGTGCAAAAGTTGTAAAGTGTTATACAACACTGACCAAGATGCTAAGAGCCACACTCCGGCTAGAAGCGCGAGCTTGTGTGTGGAGCATCCTTTGAGGAGCCTGAAGTAAAGCCGAAGTGTTGTGAACGGTGTTGAGGCACGATCTTATGCATATCCGGCATGAAGAACTATAATGCATAAAACCTTAGCTGCAAGTAAATTCTTTTTGGCATGTGAATTGTTCCATATAGAGTCTACGTGGAGGCCACGATTGGGATTGATTGAGAATTGTTCAAAAGCAGATATTTTTGGGATAGCATTGATCAAGTTCTTTCGAAGAGCATTTGGAAAGAGCCACCTACTGGGAAAACCAGGATCGATCAGTAAGAAAATTTGAGAAAGATTTAAAGGAGCATAGGCTCCGCATATTCAACAAGGCGACCATACGAATAAGTATTTTTCAAAGTGTGAACATGTGCATTAAGGTGTGTATCCAAAACTTAATTTTGGACATTGATCGTTGTTCAACCAGTGTTTTAAGATGATGCTCTGGGGAAGATCGAAATACAAATCTGAAAGGTTTGAGCAGATTTGTTTGCAGAAATGAGGTAACACCATTTGTTTTTTGAAATTTTATAGTAGAGTTGTCATCGCTGGAAGATTATAGCACACATAATCCTAAATCTGGGCTTGAATGTGATCGAGAAATGATGCTTGCATTATGCGATTCTTGTGCTTCAACACATTCATTATGATGGTTATCGCGAACCAGACCAACATCATCCCATCTAGGGAAGAGGCAGAGTTAATCCTCTGTACCGAGTTCCCAAGCATGTTTCCACAATGCATAACATTATACTAAACCTCACCAACAACGTCCATCCTCTATTTATTCAAAATGATACCTGTGTTCATTGGGACAATTTTTGATGGGGGAATTCAGCTTCACAGAGAGAGAAACATGGATCGCAGCATGGAATATTCTCTTCGAAGAAGCCACTACATAAGGAGGTGAGTATCCCAAGTAGTTTTTGCAAAATGAGAAGATCAAAGTCAGAATATTTATGGTCTGTTATCAACCCAATTGAATATTTCCTCAAGGAGTAGCGACTTTTCTTTATTTCTCAGAAATAGTTATTGCAGATTCGTGAAGAAGCAAATCTGTTTTGGATTGATCGTCTTTATGTGTAGAAGCATTAGGCGTAATAGTCCATCTGGTTCATCCTGTGAGTAATATATGAAAGGTGCAGCGTTGGAGAATTTGAGTGTATAACTGAAAATTTATTCTTACAATGAATCCCTGCAGACTTTTTTTTTTCATTACCAAAACTAATTTGAGACATTTGACAATCAAATGTTCCATCCCTCAAGCCAAGTGAAGCGAATTCGTGGAGTGTAGGTGTTTGAAGAGGAGCCATCATCTAATACATGATGAAGAGTCGCAATGAGCCATCGTTGTGCCCATAGAATTTCTACTGGTAGCTTACAGATCTATAACATAGCCCAAACTTGATAGAGAACATTTACGTGAAGGATCGTTGAAGACATAAAGGAATATGGTCAACAAATAAGAACTCAGTGGAGTGCAAGGCTCTACTTCAATCAGACGTAAGTTTGAGTTTATCTTGTGTCTTCATTTTCTTTGCACTCATTCATGCAAATAATTTTCCATATGCTTTTTTCCTTTTTTATAAAGTGATATTAAAGTAAAGTTTTTGGAGGGATAAAGTGCATTAAATTTTTTTATTTTAGAGGAATAAAGTATATTATGTAAATATTGAGTGATAAGTGAATTTTTGGAGGGATAAAGTGCATGAAATTTTTTGTTTCAGGGGAATAATGTATGTTATGTAAATATAGAGTGATAAGTGAATTTTTTGGGGGAAATTTATTATTGTATTTTGAAGTATGTTTTTATTTTTAGGAAGTTGAGTCAATATACAATTAATTTTGAAGACAAATTTCTTCAAGGGGTTGCTAGCTTGATATTATCATTGCTTGTAATAAGGTTGATGATGCATTAAATTTTTCACTTTAGAGTGATAAAGAGTCATTGTCCAAAGTCAAGGCAAATTTATAAGTCCTTGATGTATAGGTTCTTGTGTATGAAAATGAGAGTAATGCATGTATTATGACAAAGGGCATTGAAAAGAGAATCGAACATTGTATCAAGCATAATAAAGATATCATTTTTTTGTTGATTTTGTCCTAGATCCACCCAAAATTGAATAAAGGGACCTTAGGTACACCATGAGTATGTTTGTGATGATGCATGATTCTTGATGTTGCTTATTTTTTGTGTCTAGTTTTGACATTGTCTTTGTAAAAATACACATGGAGTACACAAAAAATTAAACAAATGC